>CAJQZJ010000579.1:411186-425961 GCA_907164525.1 Lophiomys imhausi
CACACACACACACACACACACACACACACACACACACACACACACACACTGAGTGAGAGAGAGAGAGAGACACACACGG
The DNA here is from genome assembly GCA_907164525.1 of Lophiomys imhausi. NCBI lineage: Eukaryota > Metazoa > Chordata > Mammalia > Rodentia > Muridae > Lophiomys > Lophiomys imhausi. The sequence continues at coordinate 411,266 of CAJQZJ010000579.1, forward strand.
ACGTACAGACAGACCGACAGACAGACGGACAGAGTGGAACTACATGACATTCTGAGGATTAACCTGTCCCCAGGAAACAAAGGGCCGCATATCAAAAGAGCCTGGTATTCATGGCAGGGTCAGCAGTGAATGGCAACTGTCTAGATCCAAATCTCTGTGAGCAGCAGGGAGTAGGGACAGTAGCCATTGTGCCCACATGGCTGTTCTCATAGTAGCATCACTGAGTCCCGGGACTATCTAATATTAAGCCTAGGATACCAGAGTCTAAGATGGGCCATTCTGCTCTGTATCATCAAGAAAGCTTGCAGGGTAGAAGCAAAGTACTCTTAGTTATCATAGGAAATGCTATAAGATGAAAATGAAATGGTACAGAATTCAGAAAAAATGCTAAGCACAGTTTAATTTTGACACACGCTGACTTTGGGAGCACCACTTGGCTGTCTTCTGCAGCCCAGGTCTTACTTAGCTCCTTCTGTTCTTTGCACATTGTCAGTTGGATGTTGCCACCTAGATACATCGATTGCACTTCATATCAGAGATCTGAATGCTGACTTTCACCCTGACCTTGTTCCTGCATTCATCTGTTTCTATTTAACTCGGAGGGTGTGCTGGTTGTTTAAGGCTGAATGAAAGAACTGCTAAATTCTTATCCCAAAAGCAGTTTGAATTGATTCAGAAAAGCAAGAGAAGAAATTCTGCCTCTGACAGACACCAACTCAAGTTTCAGTCTTCAGTTAATTTTAGAGGGTTAAAATATTCACCATAATTCATGAATCTCCATACTTCCCTGCTTCTTTTGCTCTTCAGCCCTTTAAAATGATACCTCTTAGCTTTCAATGATGTTTCTAAAAGATACTTCAAATTTTTACTTTCAAAACACACCTTAACTCCAGAGGAATCAGAACCTTCTACCCTAACATTCTAACAGGACCATAAAAATGGGCAATTTAATTGATGTTTATATTCCTCATAGTCTGCATTATAAGTAATTAATAGTTTGCTACTATTGCTATTTGATTCGTGAAGCTGTGAAGCTTCGTGGATGAAGCCTTTTATGAGGGGAACAATAAAAACAGCACAGTCAATGTAGGAAAGCTAGATTTGGTTTGAAAAAATGATAAATAGTTTAAAGAACAGAGGTGGCCTAACACAGTCTGCTGTTGGTCTTGGGAAGCCTGCTGAACCCTTTTCCACGGAAATCCATGGTCTGTTTACAGAGTGAGATTCACTTACAGAAGTTGAGCGGCATAGTGGATAAAATATATCTTCAGCTTTGAGTGTTCCCTGCCACTGTCTTGTATTTCGGCATGGCTACAGTTTGTGCTATTGCTTGTGGATGCTACCATAGAAATGTTTGTCCATGCTATCCTCTATCGTTTGTTTTCAAGAGGTCTGAACAAGGATGCTACAGGGTATACTCTGTGTCAGTATGGTGCCTAGGATATCCATGTATGGAGACAAAGGAAGTTCGACAGGTGTATGTTCTGAAATTTTTTCCCAAGGGTTTCTGCTGCTCCTCTTCTGAATACATAAAGGGCAGTTAAGCAAAGGAAAGTTGGCTGTCTTAATGTCTTTTAGAGAGAGAGTCTCCTTTTTATTCCAGAACCCTTAGATTTTTTTTTTTATGTGCATGGCTCTTATAGCAAGGTTTGGTACACTCAGGAAAGAAATTCCAAAAGTACATCCAATATCCATATGATCATATGAGAAAAATATATATACAAGAGGAGGAACCAGACTGAACGCAGTTCTGAAAAGGTAAAGGGCACCTTAGAGTTTCAGTGCTTCAGGGGCAAAACTGAGAGCACTAAGCCTCTGACTCAGGTACACATACGTCTGTGATGTTGTTCCTGTTCATGGCATCATTCACAGGTCTTTCTAAGGATGGTTCACTTTTTTATCTTCTGTTTACTCAGCTGTCTTGTGCACTGCTTTCTGAACAACAAGAGATTCAACAATAAGATAGGCTGACCTCATGGAGGAGTCATACTGTTTTTCTAGTGTTTCTCCAAGCTTTGTTGTGTACATGCCTCTAAGTATAGAAATTAGCATGAGGATGGAGATTGGCTGTAGATGGCAAAATTCTTTGCTTCCAGGTATCCACAGATCCTTATCCACTGTCAGTGGTGAGTCTTAGACTTAACTATTGACATCCATCATAGATCCACAGTGTACCAACCATGTTCTTGACAAAGAAATCCAGCAGGTATTTGTTACCTCTCGTTTTCCCCAGAAGCTCTCAGTCATTGATCAGATGCTGTATACAGTCATGTGTCTCCTGGTTTTTAGGTCAGCCTCCATTCCATAGGAGCTGAGGGAAGCTTGTGGTTTCATCCTGTACACATGGCCAATCTAAGCAAACATTGAAGACGTCTTCCAAAGAATCACAACATTAATTTGATAATTGAAGCATTGGGAAAGGAATATGAAAGCTGTTATAAGTGATGGGTATTACTTAAGGGGGTTGAAACAAAGGGAGGTTTTCAACGGCATAAAGATGGAAATTACATAAGCCACCTTAATACAAAGTTCATTGATCTTGGAAACCCAATGCGGTAGTAGTAAGGGCTGTTGTTGGGCAAGTGTTCTCAAAATCATGTCTGAATTGTTGCAGCCTTACAGAATGCTAAAGATAAACTTTAGTATAGAAGTCTGTGCATGTGTAGGAGGTGTTTATAGCATGGGTAGCAAAAAAAAGAACTCTTTGAAGCCGTCAGAAGTCTTTGTGAAAAGTGCTTATCTCAGACAGGCAAGTGTGAGTCCACACCCTTCCTAACATCCTGGCTCCAGTTTTGTCTGTATGTGACAAGACATCTTTCATTTTGGTGTCATCAAACTTTCATGGCACAAATATATCTGAAACATTCATTGCTGAACCTTACCCTTTCATCCTATCTCCTATCATTTTGTACTTTGTAATTTTGCCCTTTCCGTACTCAGGAATATAATCTTAAACATCATAGGAAGAGATTTCCCATCACTGTAATGTTGAATAATACTACAGTTTCCAGAGGGGATCATTCTCAATGCCTGATGACGAATATGCTAAACACTGTCAATAAAGAAAGTGAGGTTGGTCTAATCTGTGGAGCAACACCGCTTCTCAACTAATAATGAACCATTTCCATCATCTTCTGGAGAGAAACTAGCTTGAAGTTCCACTGGTGTGCCTTCCCCAGGATTTTCCAAGTGTTTATTTTCTGAGTTTATCATCACCTCTTCAGTGTCAGTGAGTCCTACCTCCATAACCAAGACAATTCCTCCAGCCTTCTCTATGCACTAAGCAACCAGAAGGGTTTGAGTCCTACTGGTTGTAATCTCCACAATTCCATAATGATGAAAAGTTTGGTTTTGGACTGACAGTAGGTAAAGAAAGTGGAAGCCATTCTTCATAGAACTGAATGTCACACTCAGGGTAGTGAAGCATACCACTCTTCATTTGGTGACTGACACCCACCACTACCCAGGCCATCACTTCTTGTCTTGCTATGAAGATGTCAAACAAATAGATATTAGGTTGGAAATTTCTAAAGAGCAACCTTATTTTCATTTCCAGATGTGGTTTTTAAAATGAGCTGGTAATTGACTTTTAATGGCACTACTTGTCCTAGATTTCCACAGATTTCATTTCCCAGGCATATGTCTGTGTTGGAGCAATTAAAATGAGCTTCTGGATAAAAGAGAAAGGTTCATCACAGCCTTGAAACAGCCTAGGTCTTGGGAGTCCCAGGGTCTCCTTGTTGAGTGCTCAATTGCCTCTCTATTGCTCTTCAACTCTGGACTTCCTTTCCAACCTATCCAAAAGAAGTGGATTGTGTGTGTATGTGTGAATGAGTGTAAATATGCATGTATATACAGTATGTATAGTATGTATGTATGTATGCATGTATGTATGTATGTGTGTAAGTATACATGTATGTATGTATGTATGTATGCATGTGTGTAAGTATATATGTATGTATGTATGCATGTGTGTGTATGTATGCATGTATTATGTATGTATGTGTGTGTGTGTATGCATGCATGTATGTGTGTGGGTGTATGCTAGCTAGTTGGTTAGTTTTTTTGTAGACTTAACAAAAGTTATAGTCATCCAGGAAGAGGGAGCCTCAATTGAGAAAATGCTTTCATCAGAGTGGCCTGTAAACAAATCCCTTGATCATTTTCTTGATTAATGATATATATGGGAGAGCCCAGCTTACTGAGGGTGGTGCCATCTTTGGGCAAGTTATCTTGAGCTGTACAGAGGAGGAAGCTGAACAAGCCACAGGTAGCAAGCCAGTGAGTAGTGTTCGTCTATGGTCTCTGCTTCAGTTCCAGCCTCCAGGTTCTTGCCTTGAGTTCTTGTCCTGACTTCCTCCTATTACTGATGGACTATAATCTGTAAACTAAACAAATCCTTTCCTCCCCAAATTATTTTATTCATGGTTGTTTATCATAGCAATAGAAAGCAAACTAGGAAATTATGTATATGTGTGTAGATACATCTACACTCACATATATAATACATATATATATATATACATGTATATTCACAAAAGAGAGAGAGAGAAGTACCCAGCTTCCATACCCACTTTCCCTATTTTAATTTTAATGAGGAGTCCTCACAGAGCTCCTTTCTTAGATTGCCCATATCTGTGTCTCTGGTACATCTTAGAAGTTGCTCTCTCAAATATGAGCTCTCTCATGACAGAGGAAGGAAAAACCTCATATAGTCCCTTCCCACTGCCAACATCAGGATGTTTTCCTTCCCATGGACAAAGGTACACAGCACCTTCTATTTGCAGTTCCTGTTCTGAAGACTGACAACCCCAAATATCCTCAGATTTCTCCCAGTTTCACTCCAGTGATTCCTATGATACCATTACATGCAGAAGTAGTCAGACGGTCATTGTTCATAGGAAGCTATCATTTATTCAACCTGAATACAGTCATTAGACTTTTTGAAAAGTAGAAGTAACTCCCATTCATGATTCTCTGAGACAAGAAATAGGTTCTGGATGTCTACATGTCTGTCCCTTCCTTCATTCCTACCATATGATGAAAGGGTATGATTGGAACTCTCAGATAGGATAGGATTATGAATGACAGAAGAACTAAGTTCACCATTGAGGTCCTGAAGAAAGGAGAAGTTTTGAGCACAAAGAGTTATTCAGAAAGTTGAAGAAAGATCTGTCAGAATTTCAAAATCATTCAGCGATGGTGTTAAGATAATTATGACATTAGAATTATACCTGTCTTCTCATTATAGAATATGAGACAGATAATAAATGTTCTCTCTGTTTCTCTGTGTGCCTCGCTCTCTTTCACTCTTTTCATCATATATAGTCAAGAAAATGTACATATGTGGTTAATACACAGAAATAAATGCTTACAGAGAAAAGGGATTATTAAAAATCACTGAAGTGATAGAGTAGGTTACCAACAGAAGGTAGGGTTGGACTATCAAGTACAAGGATATCATTAGCATTTTACTTATACATTAGTGAATTTTATATCAAAACAGTCTAGCCACATAAAAGCATGAAATTCATATTTTTCATCAGGTGATATAATTTGTAACTTATAAATAGGAATAATACATAAAATCTTTAGCTGTGGGACATTTAAAAAAGCTAATTTCTTTAATGAACTGAGGTTAAATTACAAAGCATAAAAGGGATCAAGCTTCTTGTGCCATGGCTGCCCTTTGACTGGAGGTGGGTTAGGAAATAGTTTGATATGCTTGATATGTCTGTTTGTTTTTGATGATTATGATTACCTTAGCATTGACCTCTGAAAGTCTGATTACCATGAGAAAGTCAGGGCTCTGACTCCTCATACTAAAAGAAATTGAGTAATTCTGAATTTAAAAGGAAAAGTGCACGAGCACCATCTAGTGCCTATAATTTTAAATCTGAATTCATTTCCTTATATAATTTTTATTAATTTCATTTTAATACCCCTCAGGCACTAGAAAGACTCAGTTTTGTTTATAATTGAGGATATGTCAACCACACTATTATTGGAGAATTAATCAGTAGGTTACAACTTTCCCAAGAGTGTCTTCAGCAAGTGATTGGGAAGAGATATTGTCCCTAAGGAAGAAGTCTTTTGAGCTGTGATTCTAAAATAAGTCAACCACTCTTGGTCCTCTCTGCCTCAGGACATTAAATTACACAAGTCTATAAAGACTGAATGTGAATCATTCAGGCAAAACTTTTGTTTTAATGTACCCTTGGTCTGTATTGAGTGATTATTTCAACCCCCAAATGATTCTCATGATTTTATAAGAGCACATGCTACATTCATTCTATAAATGGAATCTGTACTGTCATAATTGGTCCTTCATAGCTGCAAAGGAGAGAAAATGAGTTCTGATCAGTACCTTGTACCATGGCAGGGATTGAAATTGGGAAGAAGATGAAACACAATTCTGTTTTGGGCATCCAAACACCCACAACTGCACATTCATGATACAGAGTAGCAGGTCACCTATCCTCAAGGGTATCTTTGTCTTGAGAAAATTGTGTAGCATTAGAGAAACCATCTGCTTCCTCTATCACTTTTTATTTCTTGTACTGATATTCATTATCCTATACACTTGCTATCCTATCTTCAGGAGACTCCAAAATCTAGGTACTAATAAGGAACAGAGACTGAAAGAGGAACAAGCCCAGAGCGATGAGAGGACATGAAGCTCAGACTTACAGAAAGGAGTGTACTCCAGATAAAATCCACGATAGAGATTTCTCATCTTTCTTAGGATTATTTTAGGAGATAAAGGGACATAAATTCCCAGATAATATGCCTGGACTTCTGAAATGGCCATATGGGAATCTAAAATAGATTTCCTTGTAGTTCTTGGTTCAAATATTGACCACTGGTACTTAGAACTGCTTTTGAAATAGTCATTAAAAATAAAGCAAAGCCTCAGTTCCTACAAAGATGACCTTTTCAACCCAAAGAAGAAGACAAGGTTTTCCTGATCAACAAACCAAGGTTAAAAGGGATTGTGCTAAGTTATAATCACAAATATGCTATATGAATAAATGTGGCCTAATCAAATGGTCAAAAGAACATTTTCTTAAGGAGGTGGTGTTGGAAGACAGGGAGAAAGAGTCGCACTTGTTCATAGTGAGTGCAGATTGGGAGAAGCAGAGCCTTTTGGTGGGAGAAGTGTAGCTAAGAAAAGAAAAAGAACTGAACAGAACTGTTCTTGCTTAAAGTGAAGACGAGAGTGCAAGGAGTTGTGGGAAGATAGTTGCACAGACAAAACTTAGCAAAGTTGCGACTGAGATGAGCATGGAGTGAGAAAGTTGGAATCATGAAGAACAGATGGAGAAAGAGAATTAATATCTTTCTTGTTGATATCTGTATTTAAAAAAAACACATTCTGCTCTTTGAGCAACTGAGTAAGGTTATGGCTGAGGGAACTAAATGAAAGAGCTCAACAGAAAGACCTGGCATTCACTGATCAAGGTGCTGGTGCTGGGGAAGCACCTGGCACAGAGCAGTTCTACAGGCACAGGACTGACCCAAGCTCTGAAACCCAAGCCTGGGAAGTTGGAGTGTTTTCGACTCTCCAAAGGAATATGGGATATTCCTTTCCTTTGGCTGGCTCGTGGACTGTGCTGATTAGAATGAATATGTTCCATAAACTCAGGTATTTAAATGCTTGTTTGCTAACTGATGCTGCTGTTTGGATAGATTTAGGAGGCGTGGTCTTGCTGGAGGAAGTATGTCACTAGGGGCAGGCTTTGATTTTTCAAAGCCTCTTGCCATGGCAGTACGCGTCCACTTCCTGCTTGTAGTTCAAGGAGTAATCCCTCCACTTCTTCTCTAGACATGTCTACTCACTGTTCCCATGATTCCCCACGATGGTCGACTATTATCTGATGGGGTAGTGTTAAGCATTCTAAATGTTAATTAATTGGTCCTGCTTGCTGTCTGTTACTTACATTGACTCTGATTGGGTAAATAAAATGCAGAGGCCTGAGATTGGGCAAAGATAGGGAAAGGTGGGACTTCCTGATATTAGAGCAGGAAGCCTGTGCTTTAGACAGAGGATCAAAGCATTCCAGCCGAGAGCAGCAGGAAGGAGGCACACACCATGGGTTAGAAAAAAGAACCTCATTCCACATGGCCAGGAACATTGGCATATCATGGAGAATGGCAGTCCAAGGGGACGTATGTATATATGGGGTCATATTTGGGTAGTAGAATTAAGAGCTAGCTTAGATGGGCCAAGATTGCACAACCCAGGCCTAGGCTTGTTAAAATCCATGTGGTGTCTGTGTATATTCATTTATAATGGCTGCTTAAAGATTAACAGCAGCAAATCAATTAACAATAATATAAATACTGGTTAAATAGTTTAATTAGCCATATTTCTTTTTACACTTATCCATCTGTAAACCTAAGAAAAATAAAATTTTCATTCTGTAAGTTGCCTTGGTCATTGTTTCTTATCACATCAATAGAAAAGTAACTATTGCATAGCCTCATAAAGACAAGGCCACTGATGTCTTTTTATGAAGCCTTTGTGTGCAGAGTGGGTTGACTGTAGAATAACTGCTGAAATAAGATAAGGAGGTCCAGTGGGGCATGTTGGTTATTATTAGGGTGAAATCTCTGTATTTGATAGGAAGTTAAAAATCAGCCAAGATTTCTCATCTGTGAGTAATTGTAGGTGAAGCTTAACTCAATCTCAGCTTCTGTTGGTTTCTTTCATATAGTCATGAGAAGCAACCACAGAAGTCTCAGTGTCACTTTATGTCCTTGTCTTTCTCTTGTACCTTGTGGTCTGGGTCATTCTAACCTCCATGGAATACATGATGGAGAGAATTAGCTCTAGAGATATTACACAAGTAGGAACTCCAGTATTTTATATGCAAGAAAAGGCTTACATGGGGCCTTGGTGGTTCTAGAGAAAAGTTTTAAAGGACTCAAAGGGTCAAAGGAAAAAGGATCCTGCTGCCCATGCCAGGTTTGAGCAAGAACAAGGGATGAAGAGGGAAAGGATTTTGTTAGTTTGTGTATTAGGAAAGTAGTTCCTGCTCAATAGAGTCATCTTGTAATGTCAATGTGCTTGACCACTGCCCTAAACTCAACTTACTGTAATAGCTTTTGCACACATACTCTCCTCTAGAGACAGTAATAGAGAGTACTGTATCACTCATACTCCATTTATATCTCTACATGCATCTCAGATTTTCAAACTGAAGGGACACCTTTTTTTAAAATGTTTATTTATTACTTCAAGTTACATCTCCATCACAGTACCCTCTTTCCACCCCTCCCATCCTCTCCTCCCTCTCCCACCCATCCCACTCCTCCAATGTGGAGTGTCCCTACATAACAGTCTCTCTCAGTTCAACAATCATATGAGAGCTAAGAGCTTCCTCTTGCACTGGGGGCCTACATGGTAGCACCCCTAGGGCAAATTGTCCCATTAATAGGTAACAAAGTCTATGTTCCTGATCCTTTTGGTGTGTTGGTTTTAGGATAGTTATCCTGTACTATATGGCTAAAATCTGATTATAACTGAGTAAGTAGCATCTTTCTGAGTCTGGGTTAGCTCACTCAGGATGAGCTTTTCTAGTTCTATCCATTTGGCTGCGAATTGCATGATTTCCTTGTTTCTGATACCTAAGTAGTATTCTATTGTGTAAATGTACCACAATTTCTTTATCCATTCATCAGCTGAGGGACATCTGGGTTGTTACCAGTTTCTAGCTATTACAAATAAGGCTGTTATGACATAGATGAGGATATGTACTTGTGGTTTGGTGAGGAATCATTTGGGTGGATACCCAGAAGTAGTATGGCTGGGTCTTGAGGTAGGATTATTCCAAGTTTTCTAAGATATTGCCAGACTGATTTCCATAGTGGTTGTACAAGTTTGCACTCCCACCAGAAAGGTAGGAGTGTTCCCCTTTCTCCACAACCTCACCAGCATGATACCTTTCTACGGCTGTAGCTACATTGTACACATTTCTCTCTTTCCTATCCCAAGATCTCTTTATATTTTACATATTTTGGATAAATTTATTCTTAAGTATGTAAAATATAATTTAAATATTAGTATAAATTAATAGAATATTGGGCATTTATTTGAGGGAGGAGTTTATTCAAAGGAGGCAAACTCAAAACAAACTATGATCTGTTGCAGACTATTTGATCACATTGTAAACTCCAAGCCTGAAATTGTAGAAACTGCTTTTAATTATGGATGGCTCAGTCATTAATCCTAGAAATTTCTGTTTACTGAAACAAGTACTTGTGATATGGATCTGCCCTAGAACATTTTAATGTAAGAACTTTCTGTTTAGTGTAAACAAATGGTTATGGTGAGGCTCAGCTCTAAGCACACACTATTAATCCAAGATCTTTCTGTACACAGGATTAAAAAGTTAATCTTAGGTCAAGAAGAGAAGCAAGAAACCAGCTGACAGGGAATAAACAGAAAGGAAGGATATTTAAGACAGTCTGGAGAAAGAGTTGGAAGTTATTCTTCCTTTGGGTTTTCTCCTTCAGGGTTTTCTCCTTTCAGGCTTCTTCCTTTAGGTTCTTCTGGGATTTTTAGCTCTGGGCTTTTTCCTCTAGGGTTTTCAGCTGAATAGGAAAGTCAGCTGGATGCTTTGTCTGCTCAGCTAGCATATTTTCATCCCAGTATCTGGCTCCTATGTCATTACTAGTAAAATCAACTAACTGGGATATTTCACTTTTTTAAAACAGCAATGATATCAGGTGTTTTAAACTCTTGTATGTCAATTTGCACCACAAACTACAAAGTGAGAAAACTAACAAGTATTACAAATAGATAATGAAGAATCAGTGTGGACTTATACATTCCTCAAAATTTCCCAGGAAGACATAATGATAATGACTCATGGCAATGTCTGAGCTGCCATCTACTGACAGGTTGGCCTAAAAGGGCAAGGTTGGACCTCCATCTTACTGTCCAAGACACAGAGGAAGATAGTAGAACACTTACATGTGAAAAAAAAATTCTCTCTTCATAAGATGACAAACAGGCCTCCAGTTCTAGTTCTTATAAACTATGAGGAATTGATGTTTGTTTACCATCCTTCAAACTTGTCTACAAAGAGAACATAAGAATATTTAATTTGTATTATTGTTGCCAAGCTTCACAACATGAATATTAAGAATACAACACAAATTGGGAGAGATCACTGTTCAAATGAAGCTAACCAGAATTGACAAAACTCCAAGGAGATACTAGCAAAGTAGTGAAAATGTTTGGCACATACACATGAACTTGGGCTTCTTGGCTGTTTTTTGTGTTTCCAAACAACTTGATTGATTAGTTGACTGGAAATGCTCTGAGCTTAGCAAGACACAAAAGCGTCTTTGAAGTAACTGAAAAAAAATCCCTTGAAAGAGCCAAGCCAGCATGTTTTCTCTGTCAGAGCGAATGCAGGAGGTTTATGCAAAGAACATAGCTGGGTTTTCAGAGATGTGTCAAGGTGCTGTCACAGAGAGAAAGGAATAAGTCCTTGAGCACCAATATGCTCACATTCAATTTAGAGCTATAGTTAGAAAACAGCTGAACTGAGAGTCATCAGAGAAGTTTCCTTTCCCTCTTTGCATATTTATTTCTATGAAACTCAAAGAAGAACTAAAGGACCTGTCTCAGAGCTTATTGATATCAAGAAACATAGGAATGTCCTGAAATACGTGAACATCTCAAAAGCACCTGCTATCCTCTTGTTCTGATGTGCTGTCTTAGAGTTGGATTACTCCACATTCTCCTGGGCCTGAAGGAAAAGCAAATAGATAATGAACACAGAAAGGAGTCTGAGGTACATCTTCAGGATAAAGTAGCAGACTTGGGAGTCAGCAAGTTTAGATCAGAATTTCCTTTTTGGAATACAGAATCAATCTATTCCATGAGCAGACATCGGACAGGAATGGAGTCAGAATTCAAAGCTAAGCTGCAGGAGCAAGGACTTCTCTGTACAGAGTTGTTGCTCTTGAGTAAGAACTAAGTTCTTGGCCATCATAATTTCCCATAATTTGAGTATTATCCTGTGATGTCACTGTCACTGTCTTGGTACCATATTGAAAGCTTCCTGCAGTCCCGTACCAGGCATATACATGTCCCCATCTCTCTCTTCTTCACATACTGTATGCTGAGACCTTTGTGGGAGCTTGAATACTTAGACATCAGTTGATGACACAAACAAGCAAACTGTGATTGAAACCTACTCTCCCAGATCTCACTGGACATGCACATATTATCTTTATGATTTGGGGCTTTAATTTTGGTTTTTCTGGCTATTTCTTTTCTGGAGCACCATTCTTAACCTTTGCTTTCAGTGTCAAGCAAAAGGTTGTTGCTCCAGTCAAATCTGAATGGAACATGTGTGATTAATAAAGAATTATGAATAAGATTTCTTCCAAATAACTCTGCAACTTTTATACCTTATAGCTCAAAACTGGCTCACTGGGGTTTATACCCTGGAGCTTGCATATACAGCATTACATATATTTTCAATTTATCTTTCCTGAACCATCCTGCCTTCAGAATCTGATAGAGATGTGAAGAGATTAGAAAGTGCTAAGACAACCAACTTCCCTTGTTTGTAAGATCTGTTCTTTGGCTCCTCTCTTCCTTTAAATGGCACAGTCTATCATAAACTGCCTTTTTCCCAAGCTACCATAACCTGAGATCTGAAACCCACTGCCTTTAAGCCTTATGTAAGTAGGAGTCACTCACCTTTGCCCCATGCTTGTCCTTTCCCTGTCATTTCTCCTTAGCCTGGCCACACATTTGTAAACAACTTCTTCATTCTTCATTCTCAGCTAAACCAGCACTTTGAATAAAAGACCTAACTAAAAAGGCAAAATTGAGCTTTGGAGAATGTTGAGGTTTTTTTTTTTCCTTTTGAAAAAGTGAAAACTGCTTTAATGTGCTGCAATTAGAGGTAATAAGGTTTCTACTGTTCTGCAATTAACAGTAAGGAAAGTTCTAGCAGTTTGCAATTAGCATTGCTAAGTGCTCCAGTGGAAATGCTAAGACAGAACTCAGTAATGTGAAAATAAACACTATGCCTTAGGGCCACAGACTCCAAAAGGATTAATTAATAGCTAAGCATCCACAGCTACTCCCAGCAGGGAGGTCTTGGGGAGACCATTTTTGCTTCTTATACATACTGTACATGGAAACTGTGATCCTGTATACAAATGCCCTTTTAAGAAAGTGTCTACCCTCCAAGAGATGTACCCCATGCTGCCCCTGAGGAAAAGAAATGAACTGTTCCCCTAAGGAACAGTTATGAACAGAAGAGAGGTCTTAGTCATATCCAAGAACTGATGTGCTAGAGCAAACATCTAGGAGTAAGTGGAAGGTGTTGGATTTTTGACTTTGGAAGTCTTAAGTTTCAAACCTGGGATAAACTCCTGAGGTGCCTTCGATTTAACACATCGGAGAGGTCCTGGCCACCAGATTCTCCTAGCATTCCTCAGTCCCTTCCAGTTGGCTGGTATACCCAGCCCCCTACCCAGAACTCTTCAGCCCAGGAACTTGGCTGCCCTTCCCTCAGAGGCTCTTCTCTATATAATCCAGCCATTTGCCCTTTTTGTACCTTTGGCCTCTTGGCTGCTGCACCCAGTTCACCTCTCTACTCTCTCCCTTCCCCTCCCCCCTCTCCTCACATGACTTAATGTCATGAACACTGAACTCTCTCAAATGTGTCTGCATCTGACTATGACCTCTCTTATGTACAATAAACTTTCTCTTTCACAATACCTAGGAGGCATCTCCTTTCAACATTTATTATTATTATTATTATTATTATTATTATTATTATTATTATTATTTTCATTCAGGAAGCAGTACATTTTCGATCAATGACAAAGAACATGCAAAGTGCCAGTTTGCATGAGCTGTAGAGCTTAGCATAAAAGGTATAGCTTTAAGGCAGTTTGCCCTTCCTGATCCATCCTGCCTTCAGAGGCTGACACTGATGTGAAAGAAATAGAGGTTCTAAGACATCAACTGTCAAGGCTCACAAGATTTGTTCCTTATTTCCTTGCCTTCCGAAAACCATTGCTTAGTGGCTAGTTCCCTTCTTTTAAATAGCATATTTAAAAGTTTCCTCTTTTAAATAGAATATTTTAGACAGTCTTCTCCCAGAACTCACTCACAAATACCCAAAGACTGAAACTCTCTGTCTTTTAAATTGAGCCTTATAAAAATGTAAAATCTCAGTTCATCAAAAGATATCCTTAGTTCTCCCTCTGTCAACAACCTTTAGTTGCCCATAGTTCTTTGGTTAGGGAGAGTTTTTTCCCACTTCTATGTCAACATGTCTATTGATGCTGTCATTGTTCAGGCCTTGTTCACTAAGCCATTTCTTTTTTTTTTTAATACTTTATTTTTTTTTCTTCAAGTTACATCTCAGTCACAAACCCTTCCCTATTCCCCCTTCCTATCCCGCCTTTCCACCCTCTTCCCCCCCATTTCTAAAAGAGGCAGTCTCACAGAAGACTTCCTGGTATTCTGGCTCTTACAAAGAGACTGGGGACATTGAGAGTGGTGGGACATGGAAGGTTTGGAGAGAAGGACATGTGAGGAGATGCAGGAAGGAAAGGGTCGGCAAAAGAGGTATAATTATTATTTTATTTTATTTTATTTTTATTAATACTTTATTTTTTTTCTTCAAGTTACATCTCAGTAACAAACCCCT
>CAJQZJ010000579.1:440961-451614 GCA_907164525.1 Lophiomys imhausi
ATACAGAAAAGGGAAAGAAGGAATACCCTGGGTCTAACCTCCAAAACCCATTAAACAGGACCATTTAACAACTTGTAATCTCTTCCCCTAAATAACAGTGTTTTCAGTTGTCCTTCAAATAACCGAAAAAAGGGGGGGCGGAGAAACACCCTCCCCACCCTCTGGGTATGGGACGTCGCTCTCTTAAAATGACTTCCTGCTGATTTGGGTCGTAGTAAACCTGTTTGGGGCCCAAACCAAAATGGAAAAATGGTTAAAAATGTTTATACAATCCTTTTATGTTCAGTCCTTCTGTTCTCAGCTGTTTAGATGACCTAAGGAGTTTGTAGGCGGAAGCTGAACTTCCAGGCTTTACTGAGGTTCTGGCTGGGGCATGTGTAGAGCTGAACGGTCTTAGCGATACTGAGTTGTTGTGGTTGTAGGCTTTTGATGGAGACAGTTATTGAGGGAGTCTGTCAGGCTGAATCATCTGGGTCACTCGTCTTCTTTTGGTGTCTGATTCTGATTTCTGCTGAGGTTTCCGAAACCTCATGCCCTTTTCTTAACTTCCCTCCTTGGCCTTACACCCAGTCTCTCCAGAGATCTGTGGAGCTCAGTGCCATCTTGTGGCCAATGCAGGAATTTTTCTTTGCATTTACCTAAGGACCTCTGGGGAATATCTAAGGTGTCAGCAGGAGAAAATCTCAGAAGTATTATAGGACAAATTTTATAAACAAATTTCTTAAACCTTACCAGAAGTCTAACCCTGGTTCTGATAACTTCTTACAATTTTCATGCTTATTATCTAGCCCACCTTATTCTACTATGACATACACAACAATTATTATATGAGCATGTTTTTCTTCAATTTTTCTTTTACAAGATGGATAGGTGTGAGAGAAACTGATACTTAATATGAAATATTAGGAAGAAATATGGAGGAATTAATATGTAAGAATAATCTTTCTTATTAAAGATAAACAAAATTGCCCAAACAACACAAAATAAACGTATCAGCAAGAGAGAGATCATTTTCAAGATGAGGTCAAAAGTGTGAATATAAGAAACTATAGGCTATATTATAAGTCATTTGATTATGGATTAAACAGTGGTGGGGAATCAAGGATGTGTATAATCAGCCAAGGGTGAGTTGACAGCAAATACAATGAACACCTACTGATTTGAGGGATGGGAAGAGAATATATAACAGAATGGTGGGAAACAAGGTTACACAGCTGCAAATTTAGTACTACAGTGCAGATAAAACCAGTAACGGAACATGCTGGGTTATAACTACTTGCTGGTCCTAAGGAATCATTTCTAGTTCCAAGATGTGTTCCTGTCTGCCTTCCTCCACCAACTGAGAATTGCTCTTAGTGTTTGAGCTTCCTCAGTTTTCATACACCAGCTCATGGCTTCTTTTTCATTTTTTTCTGAATACTGACTGCATAAAATAGAAGTCTCCCTTCTTCAAATCCCAGAATTCATGATAAGACCTCTTTCCTAGTCACATATTCTTAAGTTTTCTGTTCTTCATTTCAACTAGACTAAAAGTTTGTTGCTAATAATAAACCTTCAAAGAGGCCTTCATCCTGTGATGTGGTTGGCGTCTGGTTTACATAGCTTGCTGCTCATTGCTGATTCTTTTGCTGTCATAAATTTTACCAAACAAAAGAGTTGAAATGAGTTCTGGAGGTGATTAAAACACAAAACCTTCCTTAGTGTTGCAAGCAGCACTAATCAGAGGAAGAATTCTTCCAATCAGTGAGAATATGAAATGAAACAGAAAACAGCAAACTCCATAAAATATCTGAAAAGAATCTTCAGAGCCCATGTCCTACAATCTCTCAACTACAAAACTGTATTTACCACCAAGGTCTGAGTCCAGTATCTACAACCAAGGTCTGTGTTCTGTATAAATCAGAACATAATAAAGCTTATCCTGCTACTCTCATCAGGCAGGCAAAGTTGAGACAAAGTTGAAGACTTAAATTGTCCAAGGACAGGCAATTGCATTTGTGTTATAGCTTTATTTGCTCCCAGGAGACAAGAAAAACAAAATATTTGAGGATGACATAATTAAAACAGAACTTGGACAATTCCTTGCCAAGATCATCATGATGAAGAACTAGAGATTTGGTATACAGAGCCACCCTAATTTCTGATAAGTGGGCTTTAGGGGGCTGGAATTCCTCTAACCAGCTTATAAGTGCACCCTACGAAGTCTGGTTCTGTGATATGTAGTTCCAATCTTGGAGCACTAGGCTGTCTCTGAGGAGTAGCAGAAACCAAGGACTTGTAACAAACTATGGAAATGATCCCTGAAAGTATAGTCTTCCAAGGACTTGTTATTAACTCTCATTATGCATTTATGTCTCATAGATACAAACTTGTTTCACTTACAGGTGGGTGGGTATCTGTGTAACAATGTAACGGTATTTTTGACAAACAATATGTAACAGTATATACTAACCTAACAAAAGAAATAAGGACATTATTAATTTTTAATTCCATCTTGTTGAGTTAGAGACTTCAAGGAAATTATTGGGCAGGAACTGAAATTTTCACTTTCTAGCTATTGCTTTAGGGTGTCAAGTCTGCACTGAAATGTGAGTGAAAGCGTGTTAAAGTGTGACTCTCATGCAAGAGCCATGGGAAAGGAATAGAAAATGAAAAAAAATGTTGCTTAATATGTGCAGATGAAGTGAAGTCTTATTCCCAAATGTTGGCGTTTATCAAGTAACTGCCATTAAAAGTAGCAAAGATTTTAAATTAAAGAAAAGGACAAATTTCATACTATATAACCTAAGATGTCTAATGCGGCTCAAGTAAAAGATGCCACAGAGGAAAGAATGTAGCTAATAGTTGCAGACATCGCAGATCCCACAGTGACCTGCAACAGAGGGGTCATGGACACTGCATGGGGCACAGGCTTGTGCATGAGTAGCAGTGGCCATATTTGGTAGTTGTGGTCTGAAGGCCAATTCTAAGGTGTCCAGTTGTGGCACCCAACTGCCTCTGGAGACCCCTAGAACACAACGGGTCTCAATTGTTTCTTTCACCCACATTTACAGTCAGTGTTTGGTGAATTCTTCTGTGATGACTTGTACAAAGGATAGGTGGTATTTGAACCTGCGTGAAGGCTCTGCACATAGTGAGGACCATAAAGTCAGAGGTTTGTGAGTAGGAAGAAGGTGTCTGTACCATGCTGTGGTTAAGCTGCTGGCACAGAGGTAGATGCCCGAGTCCTCTTGATCTGTGGACTGGATCTTCAATGTGGAGAAGGAGCCCTCAGGCCTCACTGCGGAGAACCGTTCACTAGACATTCCTGATTTGTCTGATATAAACTTTCCCTGGAAATTCACCAGAAACTCTGGGCCTTGCCTTGGGTGTTGTCGGTACCAGTAAAGACCAGTATGACCAGAAATTGGATCACACCTAAGAACTACATCCTGACCACTCTTTGTAATTCTGTACATGGGAGACTGGGAGACTCCAGCATTAGTGAGGTCTGTGAAAACATAAATTGTGAACAGAATAAGGAAAATGGTTATAGTAGCAGCTTATTAAACACATACACAGTGAAAGTGATTGATGTTCTGATGACTCACTTGTCCCCAGGAGACAGAGGATCACCCGACAGAAGAGTCTAATGCCCATAGCAGAGTCAGTACAGGATGGAGGCTCAATGAATCTGGGTCCTAGTGAGCAAGAGCAGAACATTGGGGCAACCCTTCTCCCCACATGGCAGTTCCCATGGTGACTTCACTTCCGATATCAGGAACACAAAATTTGCGTTGTCAATAATTAGATGACAGACTCAAACATTTATATATTTTTTTGAGTTTAAAATTCACTTTATTTCCCACCAATACAATGCTTAGATCTATGTTCGGATGTTCCAGAAGCTGTGAAAAACACTACATAAAAATTGCTTTTCTTCCATAGTCAGTGTCTTCTTATTAGGTAATTCAAACCTAGTTCTGATACAGAATGATGAACGACCCTTTGGTTCACATGGGAATGGTAACTTCCTCCCTGGTCTTAGCTGTTTTCATTTCAGCATTTCTCCATCAACATTTATACCTTTTTTAACACAGGATCAATTCATGGGTCTTCATTTTCAGCCTCAATGCTGCCAGGACAGAGATTTCATAAAAGGAAAGACAGGGATCTATAGGTTTGGATTTTTTAAATTTAAAATAAACATATATGCACAAATATATATACATATATATGTGTATATATATATATGTGTGTATATATATATATATAAATATAAATCTTTAGATACCTGCTCTCCTGTTTCCTCTATTCAAAGGTTTCTGGAATAGCCTGGATACCTCAACTGTATTTGTAGGTTTTACACAAATTGGCGTTAAAGAACAGACCATATGTTAATAGGAAATCCCTATGCCAACTGACAAGTTGAATTGCACACACAAATCCATCCAGACTTGTTTAGTAAGTAAATATTCCTCTACAAATTCATTAACTCTCATGTATTCTGAACCCAAGAGAGAGTAACTGGGATGTATGAAAACATTCAGATCCTAATGTATGACATCAAAGACATATGCTACATTGATCAGACAAAGGCAACAGAAAGAAGGTACCCTACTTACCACTTAATACCAACTTAGTTGGAGCATAATGAGTATTCTTACTTTGAAATTATCTGCTCTCCTTTTAATGGATTAATCAGTTGCATTAATCATGAGTTAATCCTGTCTGGTGAGACTCCAGAATCATGGGAGTTCATGAGAAAAAGATAGAAGCAAGAGATAAAATGATGACTAAGTAGGAGGAAGACTTCTGCCACAGTCATGAAAGAAACATGCAGAGCAGAAACATCCTAGTTATAGTCACAGGTCACTTGGGAAGAGCAGTGAATTCAGAAGAGGAACCTAGATACCAAAGGGGACTTGAGACCGGTGTGATGTCTCAGTCCAGAAGACATCTTGTGCTAGGTGATGTAACACAACTTACCTGGGCTATAATTATTTTCAGATTACACTTGATAATGAAACATTTGTGCACAACTTAGAAAAAAATAAAATAACCATCATTTTAGTTGGAAGGTAGTGACATAGATACAGAGATATCTACAGACCAAAAGGATGTTTTGCTTCTGTATTCTGTATCTAGTTATCTTCCCAAATGTTGAGCACCAGAGGTCAGTTGAACATAGAGGTAGCAACAGGTAATTGGGAATGAGTGTCCATAGGTTTCTTAATCTTATTCTAGATCCTAATTATTTCCAGCTTCTGATTCTTACCCATAACGTCTGGGCATACTTTGATCCCTCTCTCTTGGAACTCCATTTGTGCTTTGCATCAGAAAGCCAAGAGCTCTGGTTGCTAGCTGACTCACTAACCTCCAACTTCAACCTTTCAATCTAGCTCTTTCTCAGCAATTCTCAAATCAAGAAGACCTATGATAGATACCATCTTCTCAAGATGCTTTACAGGTTCTGTACAATTACTGTGGTGAAAATTTAGTAGATGTATTAATATCATAAGTGGTTTCAATGAATGAAGACTCTAACAATGGCATTCTGGGAATGGACCTCTGATATATCTAAATTCCTTGTAGAAAAATCACCCAGAATAAGTCTTGGGATGCAGCCACTGAATGAAACCTTGATCCTGCTCTTGTCACTGGGGCTGGACAGAGTGGCACCACATTCTAGTACTCACCATAGTTCAATGAGATATTTTTGCTCAGAGTTGGGCTTCGCCTCTGGCAGGGCAAAATAGGATTCAAGGTGCTTCTGTTGTTGGTTCCTTAATCTAGTGAGCAGCTGTTCAGTCATCCCTTCCCTATGAGATGAGCTGAACCACCGAGTGAGAATGGAGTAGTGTTGTGTCAAGGAGAACAGGGAGTCTATGCATATCCAAATTACAAGTCACTTTCCATCCAGGGATACTTAGACTCAAGACAAAGACCAGACAAGTCAAAATTAAAGAAGCGTCAGAGGAAAGACAGCAACAGTGGGAGACATCTGAGTCCAAGGTCTGTACCAAATCTGACTGAGCTTGCCAAAAGATGCCTCTCAGAACAGACTAAGATGTGAACTTCCCAGAATATTCACAGTTCCAAGGTTCCAGCGTTGAGAACTGCAATGTGCCACAGAGTTCCAGGGGTGGGGCCTCTTCTCTTCAAGTATCTTTGTGTGCAGAGAGGAGACAGCTACACAGCTCTGTGGTATAACTGCTGGCACAGAAGTACACAGATGTCTGGGAGGGAGAGGCTGATTCCAGAGTGAGGGGGAAGTCCTCTGTTCTTAATCTGGAGACATTGTATCCCTCAGAAACATCTCCTTTTTCGATGATGCCAACATCATATGAATAGTAGATTAGCCTCAGTCCCAACCCTGGATCCTGTCGGTACCAGAACATGGAGTCATGTTTCATATTCTGAGTACAACACATTGTCACATGTTGTCCTGTGTTGAGGAGCAATGATTTGGGAGTCTGAATGAGGCCAGCACTCACTGGACCTGTGGAAAAGGAGAAGAAGTGAATGCTTCCAGAATGATGGAAAAGGTTTTGTTTCAGGATCGTAGAAGGCTACACAGAGACCTCCACAGAACTCACCTGCATGAAGGAAACAAAATGCTGCACTGCATAGTAAACTGAAGTTCATGACCTAGATTCAGCAAAGCAGAGAGCCCACAGATTCTCTGTGCTGCAGAAGGAAATGGGCTTTGAAGCAAATGGCTCTGCGTTCTCAGTCTCACTACCTGGGCATCAGAGGCCACACCCTTTCCCCAGAGAATCATCTCCAAAATAAATGCACATGAAATGGCTAATTAGAAGTCAATTGTCCCTTTTTCCTCCGGGAGACACAGAAGGAGACAGACGTCTGGAGAAGTCTGGAAGTTTTCAGGCGGCAGAGAAAACCCTTTCTCCTGTCTCTTGAGGATATCCTATGGCATGGATCATGTCCTGTGTTTCATCTTTTTCTGCCTGGAAACCTACGTAGTCTGGACCTTCTGGTGGAGAAGCATACACTTCCGGCTTGGTTCCTGACAAGGCCTGAGCTTCCTGGAAGAGTACCCAACAAGGCCCAAACAGCACCCCCAGAAGCTGCAGAATCACAGTTAACATCTATGGTTTTCTAGTGTCTGCTAGAGACAAAGAGAAAAAGAAAGAACTGAAGAGCTTCAATTAACAGAATTGGGCCGGGGACATAGCTCAGCGGTGGAGAGCTTGCCTAGCATGCTCAGGTCTTGAGTTTGACCCGAGTACTGAAAGAACAAATGACCTCTCTGACAGTGCATAATGCTGTTTAGATTCTCTTTCTTCAAACAAGGTGATGGAAACTCCAGGAAAGAGAGGCCCCAGACTTGGACAAATCGACAGAGAGCCTGCCAAAAGAAGTCTCCTAGGCAGCCAAGATAATACAACAGAAACAGATTTCTTGTTGGATGTTAGCCTTTGTGTTTTTGAGGCCCAGCTGAAATGAGGAAGGGAAAAAAAAAGCAAAACAAGGCCCAACGTAGGGGCAGCTGTCTCCTTGCAGTCGGGAGGGTGGCATGATCTTTTCAGAGGTCCCCTTGCATCTTGGCTCACGTCCACAAGGGTCATGTACACAGTGATGACTGTTCTCCTCCACCAGTGAGAGTCTCAACCCTGCCAAACTTGGATGTGCTTAACATTCTGGTCCCTCTGCCTCACTCCTTGCATCTGCCAGTGCACCCTGAGTGTGGGCTCCTTACTGTTTTATTAGATGCCCTTGTTTCAGTTGAGATGTTCACTGTGGACTGCCAACATGAACTCCTGTGTGTGTTTGTGTGTGTGTGTGTGTGTGTGTGTATGTATGAAAATGTTTGTGTGTGCGACATGCATGCATGCATGCATGCCTATCTTTGGAATGGTATCACGCTTGAACATTTGATTGCTTAAAATCCCCTGGCCTCCAAATGGCTTCTTTCTTATACAACTCTATCTGACTGGAATGCACAGAGCCTTAAGAAGTGAAAGCTCTAAAATGTCTTAGAGATTAGTGATCCCTCATTCCCCATTTCACTGAAGACAGAAGTGGAGTTCCGATGTATTTGCCCCAAATCACACACCTGTGACTGGCAAGTAGAGCTGAGCTCAAATCAGAGCAACAGTGGCAGGAAGGGAGACTCAGCTGTCGGCAGTGTCAGGTGAAAGAGACTGGAGAATTAAGGATGTTGGAGGCCTGGATGAGCCAGCCAGGATACCAGGAAGAGGTTGCTTTGGGCAGGATCAATTCAGCATCAAGCCCGGGGTGTCTCATGGGACTGACTGATGGATTGATAGCCACCAAACACATACACCTTTCCTGCTCTGGCCCTGCCAGAACGTGGTGTCCTCTGCAGAGTAAGCTCCAACTATACCAGCAACATAGCCATTGATAATGCCAACTCAGATTTATATCATGTTTAAATCTTTTCATATATCTCATAGACTCACTCCATAAGGAACTGCTATTAGCATCAAAACCGCAGAACGAAGTGGAGTTCAGAGACACGGAAAACACATGAAAAATAAATAAATGTACCATGGAAGTGTGCTGGGCATCGTTGCCTGTCAGTCCGTCACCCCCTCACTCTTCCACTGTCTCGGCTGTGCCACATCTACGGTAAAATGTCTATACCTCCAAGTTTTAGAGATGGCTTGGTAGACTTAAGGATAGTTCTACTGCCTTGACAGACACTGGTTTGAGAATGGGCAAGTGGTTGCTACTGGGCCACTGAGCATGGTTGAGAAGCTGCATGTGGAGTATGCTGTTCCAGGAAGCCTTCCTTCTCTCTTCTGGGAGATCAGAGGGAATCCTTTTCCCTCTTTCACTGGATAACAATGAAGAACCATGTATTCCTGAGCACTACAAGATTAGGATGCAATCTAGCTTCAGAAGGAAACTGGCAGAAGACAGAAAACCTGTGAGATAGAGTCCAGGTCTTCAGAGCTCACTGAGGCAACCATCCTGACCAGAGCATGACTTCAGGACTTGTGAGCCCTCATCACTCATGGAGACAAGCTAAAAGAAAGGGGAGTTAGATTAATATAAATTATATTTAGTGAATATCTAGGGGCTTTAGATACAGTCTCTTTAAAGGGGGCATGAAGATCAACCTGGCCCCCGTGGGCACGTGGCAGCACATGGACTAAAACAAGGTTTATGGCTTGGCATTGTTTTCAGCTGCTAATAGCCTTAAAGGGGGCAGAGCCCAGATTAGGCTGAAGTCAGGTGAAACAAAGAGAGATCCTATTTAAGGATGATGTGGGTGGACCCCGAGAGTTCCCACACTAGAGACAAGATGGAAAGCAGCTTGTATCATCTGATGGAGAAAATACTGAAAAGCGGATCTCAAACAGAGCTGTAAAATTATGGTCAGCTCTCCCTCAGGCAGAGAGAAGCTGGTGAGCAGAGAAAGCCTCAGCAAAGCAGCAAAAGGCCAAGAACTAAACTCTGTGGTACAGCTTTTGCCTAGAGGGGTTCGACCAGTTCAAACAGTGGCCTGAATAGAACTGTGGCCAGTCTCAAAGACTGAGGCAGAGCGAGTGAGTGGCTAACACAAACTAATTAATTTGACTTACAGACAGCTGAGGCATTCCAGAGAGAAGAAATCCTCAAGTCTCATTAATTGATTAATTAATTAATTAATTTTGGTTTTTCGAGACAGGGTTTCTCTGTGTAACAGCTCTGGCTGTCCTGGACTTGCTTTGTAGACCAGGCTGGCCTCGAACTCACAATGATCCGCCTGCCTCTGCCTCCCAAGTGCTGGGATTAAGGTGTGCGCCACCATGCCCGGCTCAAGTCTCCTTTAAAGTGAAGCTGCCATACCCAATTTATCCTAAAATATCTATGTCTGAGATGTTCCTGAAGAAAGACTGTTGACTAAGTGGCTTAAAGGATCTACTCTTAAGGTGTTCCTGAGGACTGAGGACCTTCCCCAGAGACTGTATCCTTCTGAAAGGTTAGGATTAGTTGTTAGATAATAGTTGTTATAGTTATTAATAAGGTTAGTTGTTAGGTAATAGGGGTTATAGTCATTCTTAGGGCAGGTAGTTAGGTAATAAGTGCTTATATTTTTTATAAGTGCTTATAGTTATTTTTTTTATAAATACTTTATTTCTTTTTCTTCAAGTTACATCTCAGTCACAAACCCCTCCCTATTCCCCCTTCCTATCCCGCCCTTTCACCCTCTTCCCCCCAGAAGTTTCCCCTTTCAGTCCAACAGATGGTTCCTTCTCTTGTAACAGTAAGTATTATACAAAACAACAGATATAAATATGCCACATTTATGAGAGTTAAATGGCCCAGTAACCTTCCCAATGTCCAGTTTATACATATTTGGCCCCTGACTTTAACATTCTACTATCTAACCATCTCCATGAGTTTAAAGGTCTATATCTGACTCAACATTCATATTAACTTGCAACACACTTTTAAGAGTATCTTCTTAGATCTATAACACCCTCTTGATTCCTAAACAACTCAAAATTTAACTATGAGACTCTAGCTGTCTATTCTTCAACCACCTCAGAGACCTGAGAGGGATAAATATATCTGCTTATATAGGAAGTGCAGGGCCTGCAGCTTCCAAAACTAAGAAAGGACATACCAATGACTGCCTGGACAGTTCCCATTTTCTCTCCATACATTCCTGCATCAGTCTTCAGCCTTTGGGTCCTG
>CAJQZJ010000579.1:452014-468294 GCA_907164525.1 Lophiomys imhausi
GGAGTTTGTTTTACTTAACTATCCTAGACCGTTTTAGACGGTTGGTACCAAGAGGCCAGAGCTTCACATTTTATTTTTAAGTTTCTCTAGGTATGACACCATTAGGAAGTGTTACCTTTAATTTTGTATCAATATACAAAGATCTATTCAATTGTGGTTAAATATACTCTTAATTATGTATCAATATACAAAGATCAATGCCTATGTAGCCCAATACAATCTTAATATTACATCCATATACAAGGGTCAATACCATTGTGGCCAACTGTAATCTTAATTTTGTATCAATATACAAAGATCAATACTGATGTAATCCAATACAATCTTATTTTTGCACAATAAACAATGGTCAATACCAAAAAAAAAAAAAAAAAAGAAGTCAATTGTCTAAATTGACTCTAATACTTCTTGACATTTTTTTATAAATTAGCCAGTGAGCCCATGTACATTATATTCCTACTGAGGTATAATTCTTCATTAACACATTGGTCTAGAATTATAGCCAACACCCTTGTGGTTTCCTAATGGCTTTGGATACATGTACCTCACATTATCCTCTCCTGTTTGCTTAATCACATTATCCTCTCCTGTTTGCTTAACTAATTACAATCTAATTAGCATTCTATACCTGTACTGAATCTCTCTCATGTTCAATTTTTAAACCTGAAAGGGAGACCAATCAGACTTTAAGGAATTATTTGCTCTCTCTTGTCAATTTACGACAGATAGAACACCTGCCAACTGTAGCCAGGACACCTTTGTATATAATATCAATGAACGTGCTTCCCATGGTCCAGTTAAGACCACATCCGAGAATCACACTGTGCTGGTGACTGGCTTCTCTTCATGGACTGTGCTGAACATGCAGTATAACAGATCACATCTTGGCAAAAACCTGTTGGCCTACCACATGTTTTCCCAAAATAGCTTTTTTGGAAATGACTGTCAGAGTATCATTATAAAATAATATGAATGAAAATAATAAGAAAAATGTATAGAGTCAGCCCTAAAGATGAAGGTGAAGGTATAAGAAGGATTAGGGGAGATTGTCGTGTCCCCCTCGACCAGCAAGGACGACGCAACTCGCAAAAGCTCTTCTCAAGCAGTTTATTCAGGTCCCTTGAAAACAGTCTTCCGAATGCCCGGGCAGACCCAACCCACAGGCTAAATACTATATGAACAGCCAATCAAGTAAAGCCACGTGGTGCTATCTTAGAGGCCCACGTATGCGGAAGCAAGCCAGATCAGCAGTCTTAGCCAAATATGGACTTGTTTACCACAGAGAGCACTCACCATCGGGCTGGTGGAAGGTGGAAACCGGCGCCATTTTTAGGGCGCGGCACATCGCAGCTCTCTACAGGAGATGGCAGACTCCTTGTGGGGAGAAGTGCTTCGTTCTTATTTAAGACACATTACATAGGTAACGTTTCTTTGTTTAGCATGTTGTCACAAATTACTTAATGTAAAAAACCTCAGAAATTTATATTTTGGGCAAAGAGCTCATAATTTGGAAAGACTTTATGACTTGTTTAATAGATATTAAGTTCTTAATGTTTGGCCAAAGGTCCCAAATATTAGTCCTGTGGCTGGTCCACAGGACTTTTTTGTTTCAGGTTCTGTTCATTTCCTTGGAGATGGTCTCCTTGAACAGTAGCTGACATCACTTAGTATCTATGGAACTGAAGACAGAAAGATACAGACACTGAAGGGGGCAAACTTCATCTAATGCTATAGTCACTATCAAGTTGTAGATCTCCCATCTGTGCTCAGGACTCCTCTTGTCCAGAAAACTGCACCTGAGCCTAGAAAAGATCCAGAGAACAAAGAAGAGTTTTCTAGGTCACAATTGTGCAGTTATAGTCAAGACAAAGCCATCCCTTTCATATCATCACATAAATGGAATCATGGGGTTTGTTTGGCTCCAGAACATATGCTTGCCAGCACAGTGTCTAGCCACATGTCCCAAAGCAACTGCATTTGAAAGGCTAAGGATTATCAGAGTGCATTTGTGAGTGAGAAAATGAATGAATGAAAAAGAATGAGTGAATGTTATAAAGCAAGCCTCTACCAGCAGGAGTGAATTTTTTGACAATCTTCAGAGAGGAATGATCGAGTGTAGTGTCTAACATGATTTCAAAAACTCCTTAAGCTACTAGAGTGTCCAGAAACTCCTAATCCTGTTAAATATTTACCAATGCCCCAAAGAGAAAAACTATTTAATGAGTATAGATGTTAACTTTGTGCTTAAAAATTGCCCAAGCCAAATGACTCTACAAAAATAAAAATTATTTTGTAAATTATCAGATATGGATAAAAGGCATTACAAAGAGTGAAAGTTCAAAATTATAGAAATGTCCTGTATCTCAGTAGGGTGACTATAAGATGACCATGTGTACATATATACATTGATCAAAAATCACTGACTTGTTAATCAATAGCTAATATCTGTCATGTGTGATTTATATGATTGCATGTTTAAAAGCATGAAGTTCTTTAAATGCTGACTAGGAATATAGGCTAAATTCTCTAGTTATTTCATGTGATGACTCACCAAGCATGTGTGTTTCCAATTCTGTGGTTTCCAGTTCTTCAGCTATAAAAACGACAAGGCAGCAGATGTCTGCATCTGCCTCTGCACACAGATAATGATGGGGGGGGTGTGCTGCCTATGATTAGGAAATGGAATCAAGCATCTGGACTAATATCATGTGCTGTGTAGTTTATGCTTATTGAAGTGTTGTACATTTTTGAAGATGGCATGATGGCTAATTTGATAGGTCAACTTCACAAGGTCATGGGTACCTTAAAAGACTTTGTCAGACAGTCTAGATGAGTCTGTGTGAATGTTTTTGAATAACAACATTTAAATCAATAGATCTTAACATTATTTATTAAGACTAATAATTAAACTAATAATTCAGTCAAGACAGCAAACCAAATAGCCCTTCACAATGACTTTATCTGATCAGCTCTTGCTGATCAGAGTGTGACTAAAACAAAAAGACTCTCTCAGGAGAGAGGAAATGTGTCCATTAGACAGCTGACAGCTTTTAGACTAGGGCAACAGCTCCCCCTTGCTGTCTAACAGCGCCAGCTCACCTTGATTTAGAACTTTTGTAATTGCATAAGCCAATTCCTTAAAAGTTCAGTGATAGATATATGGTTAGTAATAGATAATCAGACAGACAGACAGATATATAAATGATGGACAGATAGATAGATCCTGATGGGTCTGTTTCATTGGATACTTCTGACCAATGCAACTGGATACCACTGATTTCATTTACAGACAGAAAATTAACAAGTTAAGAAACAATATGGCATGTCTTGATGAGCTCATGTTGGGAAGGGAGTAAGAATTATGTGTAGCGGCCTCCATAGTTATCTCTCAGGTAAGCCCGTTTCTGTCAATGATTTCATTAGAACCACCAGATATTAGAGGAAAGGGAAGGGTAGCATTATTGTTTTGAAGAGAGGTGTCTTTTTCATGAAATAGGCATTGTCACACAGAGTTATAAATTAGAATTAGGAATTAGACCAGGAATTTAGCTGCAATGGAGGCATCTATTTGATGTGGTCAAATTATTACGCTTACAGGCCAGTTCCTTTATCTACAAAGTAAGAGCAATAATATGGCTTACCTCTTAACATTTTTCTCTGATAAATGAATTTCTTAACTGAAATTTTACAAATAGAAATGTTTGTTTGTTGTGGCTGTGCACTGACATACTGTGCACGAAGCTCTATAGCAGACTTTGTAACTAGTGGGTGTCTTCCATAGAAGCCATAAATTATACATTGGCACGTTACATCTTACACATTGCTCCTCCATATGATGTTACATAACATCATGAAATATTATGAAATATTATAAAGGACATTTTTCACTTTAACTGCAGCTATGAATTGGAGAACATTATTTTAATTGAAATAAGCCAGATAGAAAAAAAGACAGATACTGCTTTATTGTCAGTATGTGAAAACAAATTCATAGAAGCAATGAACAAATGGTAGGTGCCAGTGGCTGGCAGGTGAGGGCAAGTGGGAGTTGGTGACAAAAGGTAAAACTTTAACTTATACAGGAAGTACAAGTATGGAGGAGATCTGCTATAAAACATTTGTCCCAGATGCAACATAACATTGCCTTTCTTTAGCTTTCTACCTAAACTCTATTGACAAATTAACAATGGCTAATATAGTAGATCTCATTTAAATTTTCTTCTCACAACTAAAGAGTAAAAATTTGTCAATAGAGTTTAGGTAGAAAGTTAAAGAAAGGCAATTTTGTATACAGAGTATGTGGGATTGCAAACAATTTCCTCTTCTTTTTCTTCTTGTACTACTACTACTTCTCCTCTTCCTCCTCCTTCTTCCTTCTTCTTTTATATTTGATATCCTCTGTGAACATATCTTATGCAAAGTAGATGTCCCAAAATGTGGAATGAAAGAATAAAAGTAATGAGTAAAGGCCCTTCCATTATAGTTGGCTGTGTGTTGCTCTTGAAGGCTGCACTTTCTCTAACCAGCATCCCTTCCCTTTTTTACTAAAGGCAAGAAAAAAAAAAAAAAACATCTTCCATGAAGATCACAGAGGTCTTGAGGCCTCTTCCTTATGGTGACCACAGAATACTATACTACAGAAAACCATGCCTTCATTCTTGTCAGTGTATATGCTTGTTTAAAAAAAAAATGTGTATTACTTAGACTTGTTTTGGAAAGGATTAAAATAATCAGTTTATGCTACACTATCTTCCTAATGGAGATCTAAGATGGAGAAGCCAGGTGAGGGGGTGAGGAAGTGGTAAGCGATGAGATTTGGGGAAAGAAATATCAGATAAATAGTTATTAAACATGAAACCAGGAAAACTGCTTCCACTTCAGACACATATACAGGTAAAAGTGATGCTTGCCTTGCACTAAGTCTGTGAACACTAAACAGACCACAGATGTATGCAGCCACAAGACCTGCCACTTCTCAGGGTCTGAGCAAGTTCACTCTCAGCCTCCCCATCCTTGTCCCTTCTGGAGCAGGGTCAAGAATCTTTTTTCTACAGAATGCTGATGATCAGGCAGGGCTGTGCTATGCTGCTGGCCCAGAGGAACAGTGCAGAGTCCTTTGACTCCAGGGAGGTCAGATTCAGTTAAAAATGCTAGTCACTGAACTCTTGTGCTGTGAATCAAATAAGAACATTTCTTCTTTCTTTCTTTTCTCTATTGTAATATTGAACTGGGGTTCCTGGTCCAGGGTCTTCAGATACCAACACACAAAGAGGTGCTCAGAGAAGAGGGGATTATCTCAAAGTTACTAGTTGAATTTTGACTTTCATGTTTCCTGTTTGCATGACTCTGGAATCTACTAGGTCTACAAATCAGGAGATAGAGCCTGCTAGAGTCCTCTTTAGCTGGCTTGTATTTAAGACACACAAAACAGGACAAAACCTCCAAGATGTCCCCATGACTCATCTGCTCCCAGAAGACACAGGGCCAAACAGCAGAGCAGCTTTCATCCAATGGCAGCATCACCTTGTTCCTAAGGTTAATTCCTTGCCCATGACTTCCTCCTTTATCCCCCACCACCCAAGAAGAAGCAGGAATCTCACTCTTTAGTGTACACTAGCACCCTGGCTTTTTTACCCTTCCCTGAATTGAAAGGTCTCTGATTGGCTCAATCCTGGATGTAAGCAGGCAGCCAGGAATCCTTTTGAACATCCTTTCATGGACCTTGTAGGGCTCCCTGCCACACTGTGGTGGGGCAGTGATCCCCCAAGTGGGTGACAGACATCAATCCCTGGAGTCCCACCTTCTAAGGCAGTATGTTCATGACTGACCTCTGCTGAACCAGGAACAGCAATCAAAGCATTTGTCCTGTCCCCCACACATTCATTCCTCTGCTTTTCCAGCCTGCCCAACTTAGGGTTGATTTTCAAATCCATCGTCATCTTGTGTATATTTTTTTTTACAAAAAGGGTGTGAACCAACATTATGACTCAAAATAAAGTAAATGTCGCCCATTTGTAATTAGTAGCTAAAATGAAGAGTTAAGCTAGGCTAATACAGACAATAAAAATAATGGGTGGGAGAGGGCAAGATGGCGGCGATCAAATAGGACGGATTTCGATTGTCAGGAAGACAGATTGGACAACAGCAGAGATATACTTGTCCTGAAAGGCAGTTTGTAATGCGCAAGTCAATCAGGGCTTACCCAGCAAAGCCAGGGACAACAAAGAACCCTGTACTGGAAATATAGACACTGGAGGATCAGAGTCACCCAACATGGACACAGAGCACTTCCAGCTGGGAGACTACACTCCCTCTGTATTGGATCCTTTCAAGACTCCACCTGGCAGATTTAACCTCCAAACATAGGAACTCCAGAGTCTGCAGCATCTGTGCAGGGGCTAGGCTTGGACACCCAGGAGCATACCAGCAGAGCCGCTACACGGTAAGACTGAGGGTCTCTCCTTGGGATATGCAGTACAGCAGTGACTGATCAGTAACAGTGGGATCTAGCTGGCAGGAGCTGAGTTTCCCTGAGTCCAAGCACACTGTGGGCAGGATACAGAACACAATTTTGCAACTCCCTGCTCCCCCTCCCCCACCTGACTACAGGGGGTCTAGCAGAAGTTCAGTCCAGTCTGGCAGCTTTGGAACATTGCAATACAGGCAGGGACTCAGTGAATGATCTCCATATTGGATCTTCCAGCTCCACCCCCTCTGTCAGGCTGCTAAGCTGGGCCCCCCTCCTGCTGTGCAGCAGGGCCCAGAAACAGCCACAGCACTGGTTCACAGAGTTTCAAACTGAGAGGTACAGACTGGCTCTAAGACTCCTCAGAGAGTTGATTGGGAGGACCAGCCACAGCCCTGACACCTTAGCTACAGGGGGTCTGGTGGAAACACCTGCATACCCAGGCAGGATGCTCTGGAGCACTGCACTTCAGGTAGGGAAAAGACACTGAGATTCCATGAGTGAATTCCAACTGGAACTCTCTGCCTGGGCTCACTTCAGCAGGGCACTCAGTCTACAGCCTCAGTCTAGTACATTTAGATCTCTGCCCTGAGCAGGGAAACGCTCCTGGACTGGGGTGTGCTACCCGAGGGGCCAGGCAGCACCTGACCACAGAGCTTCTGACATACAGGCACCCTCCACCCCCACCCCTCCCAGTCCAAGTACTGGAGACTGGAGATGCTTTGTTTACTCACTGTCCACACCCACTTTGGGAGGGCTCTCAGTCTACTGCCTCAGGTTACAGCATCTAGATCTCTGGAGCAGTAAAGCAGTTCTGAACTATTGTGTGCGGCCTGAGCAGGTGAATTGCTCTGACCCAAAGAACTTCTGACTAAGAGGCACAGGGTGATCCTGAAACATACCCCTCTCACCCAGAGAAGAGCATGGAAGGAGCACAACCACAATCTTGATACCCTTGCTACAGGGAAACTGCCAGAAGCCACATAGGTGCAGGCTAGCTAAATTGGAACACAGTGATTCTGGTAGGGAAAAAGCAGCTGAGCATTCCCGAATCCAAACACTGTGAACACTGTGGAAAGGGAGTGAATTCCACATCAGATCTCCCTGACTGCACCTGCCTTGCCTGTCAGCTGAATACCCAGGCTACAACACAAAGAACTCTGACTCAGGAGCAGTGAAACAATCCCGGACCATTGCTCTCTGCCTGGGTGATGTGGGCTGTACCAGATCACAGTGCTTCTGGCTATTAGACACACATTGTACCTGAGAACTCCCTGATAGCAGCTTGGGAGAACCATGATCACAATCCCAACAAGTAAGCTGCAAGGGAGCTCCAGTTCCAGCCAACAGTCTGTGGCCTGCCATCCTGCACCATCATCGGTATGAAGACCAGTTGGATCTCAGCAACCTACAAGAACACATCTCACCACAACCTCTGACCTGAGTCCCCAATTGGGACACAGCAGGAAGGGGTGAGCTCTGGGAGATGCGCTGAGAACTAACCTCCATACAAGGCCCCATCCAGCCTGTGGAGAGCTACAGATCACCAAGCTATATGGCCTCTACACCAAAGCACCCTTCTTGGCACCAAGCCCAGAAGGCACCAGGAACAAACAGCTAAGAACAACCAGATAGTTAAAGATCAGCAAAAGAACAGATCTGACAAAAATCAGGAAAATATGACTCCAACAAAATGCAGCTATGCTAGTACAGCAAGTCTGACCACTCCACCACAGCTGAAACACATGAAAATGATGACAAATCTATACTTTGGAAAGTGATAGAGTCTTTAAAAGAAGAAATTAAATCCCTGAAGGAATTGAAAGATTCCTCAATTTTACAAATGAAAGCAATGGAGAAACCATTAGAGATCTCCAAGCCAAAGTGGCTCAACATGAATAGGAAAGAGACCAGGCATGAAAGATTTGAAAGATTTGCAGACAAAGAAGAGCAAATTGGAGCAGAAAATGTCAAAAACAAATAAAATTGTTTAAGATTTGAAATTGGAAGTGGAAGCAATTAAAAAAAAAAAACAGAGATAATCCTGGAGGTAGAAAATCAAGGGAAGAGACCAGGAACTACAGACATGAGTATCAAAAATAGGATAAAAGAGATGAAAGAGAGAATATCAAGCATGGAAGATTCATCGAAGAAATCAGTACAACAACCAAAGAAAATGAGAAATCTAAAAAAGTTCTCACCCACAACATCCAAGAAATCAAGGACACAATGAAAAGACAGAACCTAAGAATTATTGGCATAGAAGAAAGAGAAGACTTCTGACTCCAAGGTCCAGGAAAAATCTTTAACAAAATCATAGAAGAAAACTTCCCAAACCGAAAGAAAGAGATGCCAGTTAAAATTCTAAGAGGCATACAGAACTCCAAACAGATTAGATCAGAAAAGAAACTCCTCTCACCAAATAATAATTGAAACTCCCAATATACAGAACAAAGAAAGAATATTAAAATTGGTAAGAGAAAAAGGTCAAGTCACATACAATGGCAGACCCATCAGAATTACACCTGACTTCTCCTCAGAAACTTTAAAAGAGAGAAGGGCCTGGGCAGACATCGTACAAACCCTAAGAGAACATATGTGCCTGGCCAGACTACTGTATCCAGCAAAACTCTCTATCAACATAGATGGAGAAAACAAGATATGTCATGACAAAATTAAATTTAAATAGTATCTACACACAAATCCAGCCCTACAGAGCATCCTAGAAGGAAAATTCCAACCCAGTGAAGATAACTACACCCAAGAAGACAGAGGAAGCAAAAAACTCCACTGCAACTAAATCAAAAGAGACACAACCTACATCAAATAACAGGAAATAACAAAATTTGGTCATTAATACCCATCAATATCAATGGACTCAACTCCCCAGTAAAAAGACACAGACTCACAGAATGGACCCTTAAACAAGATCCATATTTTGCTGCATAGCATCTCACTAACAAAGATAGATGCTACCTCAGAGTAAAGGGCTGGGAAAAGATTTTCCAAGCAAATAAGACCAGGAAACAAGCTGGAGTAGCCATTCCAATATCAAATAAAATAGACTTTCTTTTTTGTTTTTGTTTTTGTGTTTTGTTTTTTATTTTTATCCCCCGTTGGTTGACCCTGCTTTTTTTAATTTATTTATTTATCGCTTCAGGTTACATCTCCATCATAGTGTCATCTTTCCACCCTTCCCAGTCCTGCCCTCCCACCCTCTACCCCCAAACCCTTCCATCCCACTCCTCTGGAGTGGAGTGTCCCTACATAATAGTCCCTTGCCCGAGTTCAGAAGTCATATGAGGGCCAAGAGCCTCCTCATACACTGGAGGCCTACAAGTCAGTACCACCAGGGAAAAGTGTCTCAATGACAGGGAGAGAAAACAAACAAAAAACTCTATGTCCATGTTCCCTTTGGTGTGTTGGTTGTAGTATAGATATCCTGTACTATATAGCTAAAATCCGACTATAAGTGAATAGATGCCATGTGCATCCTTCTGAGTCTGGGTTAACTCACTCAGGATGAACTTTTCTAGTTCCATCCATTTGGCTGCAAATTGCATGATTTCCTTGTTTCTGAGTAGTATTCCATTGTGTAAATCTACCATAATTTTTTTATCCATTCTTCAGTTGAGGAATATTTGAGTTGTTTCCAGTTTCTAGCTATTACAAATAAGGCTGCTATGAACATAGATGAGGCAATTTCCTTGTGATTCAGTGAGGAGACATTTGGATGTATACCCAGAAGTGGTATGGCTGGGTCCTGAGGCAGAGCTATTCCAAGTTTTCTAAGATATCGCCAGATTGACCTCCATAGTGGTTCCACAAGCCTGCACTCCCACCAGCAATGGAGGAGGGTTCCCCTTTCTCCACACCCTTGCCAGCATGTGCTGTCATTTGAGCTTTTGATCTTAGCCATTCTGACAGGTGTGAGATGGAATCTCAGAGTTGTCTTGAGTTGCATTTCTCTGATGATTAAGGATGCTGAACATTTCTTCAGGAATTCTTTAGGAATTCCTCCTTTGTGAATTCTCTGTTTAGCTCTTTCCCCCATTTTTTAATTGGATTATTTGGTTGCGTGGCACTTAATTTCTTGAGTTCTTTGTAAATTTTGGATATTAGCCCTTTGTCAGATGTGGAGTTGGTGAAGATTTTTTCCCAATCTGTAGGCTACCATTTTGTTCAAAAAATAGACTTTCAACTAAAGTTAATTAAAAAAGATAGGGAAGGGCACTACATACTCATTAAAGGGAAAAAAATCAAGATGACATCTCAATACTTAATATCTATACCCCAAATACAAGGGCATCCACATTTGTAAAAGAAACTCTTCTAAAGCTTAAAACTCACATTGATCACTATACATTAGTAGTGGGAGACTTCAACACCCCACTCACTACAATGAACAGGTCATTGATACAGAAACCAAACAGAGAAATAATGAACCTAACAGAAGTCATGAACCAAATGGACCTAACAGATACCTGCAGAATGTTTTACCCAAACACAAAAGGATATACCTTCTTCTCAGCACCATATGGAACCTTCTCCAAAATGGACCATATAGTTGGACACAAAGCAAGCCTCAACTGATACAAGAAAATTGAAATAACCCCTTGCATCTTATCAGACTACCATGGAATAAAGCAGGACTTCAACAACAAAAAAAAATAATAGAAAGCCTACACATTCATGGAAACTGAACAACTCTCTACTGAATGACCACTGGGTCAGGGAAGAAATAAAGAAGGAAATCAAAGACTTCTTAAAATCCAATGACAATGAAGGCACAGCATACCAAAACCTATGGGAAACAATGAAAGCAGTGCTACAAGGAAAGTTCATAGCACTAAGTGCCTTCAAAAAGAAAATTGTGACAGCTCATATTAGCAAATTAACAGCAGAACTGGAAGAACTGGGAAAAAAAAAGAAGCAAAACTCCCAAGAGGAGCAGAAGGCAGGAAATCATTAAACTTAGGGCTGAAATTAACAACCTAGAAACAAAAAGAACAATATAAAGAATCAATGAAAGCAAGAGTTGGTTCTTTGAGAAAATCAACAAAATAGACAAACCCTTAGCCAAATTAACTAAAAGGAAGAGGGAAAAACACCGAAATCAACAAAACCAGAAATGAAAAGGAAGAAATAGCAACAGATATTGAGGAAATCCAGAGAATCTTTAGGTCTTACTTTAAAAATCTGTACTCCACCAAACTTGGAAACCTAACTGACCAAAATGAACAATTTTCTTGATAGAATCCACCTACCAAAGTTACAACAAGATCAGGTTAACAGATTAAACAGACGTAAAACCCTTAAGTAAATTGAAACAGTCATTAAAAAATCTCCAAACCAAAAAAAGCCCAGGGCCAGACACTTTAAGCACAGAATTCTACCAGACCTTCAAAGAAGAGCTAATATAAATACTCTTCAAACTCTTCCACAAAATAGAAACAGAAGGAACACTGCCATATTCATTTTATGAGACCACAGTCACCCTGATTCCTAAACCACACAAAGACCCAACAAAGAAAGAGAACTTCAGACCAATTTCCCTCATGAACATAGATACAAAAATACTTAATAAAATACCAGCAAAACAAATCCAAGAACACATCAAAAGTATCAAACACCATGATCAAGTAGGCTTCATCCCAGGAATACAGGGATGGTTCAACATAGGAAAATCCAACAACATAATTCACTGCATAAATGACCTGAAAGAAAAAAACCACATGATCATCTCTCTAGATGCTGAAAAAGCATTTGACAAAATCCAATACCCCATCATACTAAAATTCCTGGAGAGAATGGGCATAAATGAACCATACCTAGAAATAATAGAGGCGATATACAGCAAGCCTGTAACTAACATCAAAGTAAATGGAGAGAAACATGAAGCATTTCCTCTAAACTCAGGGACAAGGTAAGGATGCCCACTTTCCCCATATCTCTTCAACATACTACTTGAAGTTCTTGCTAGAGCAATAAGACAGCTAAAGAAGATCAAGGGGATACAAATTGGAAATGAAGAAGTCAAATTATCCCTATTTGCAGATGATATGATAGTATACATAGGCAACCCCAGAAATTCCACCAGAGGACTCTTACAGCTGATAAACACCTTTAGCGAGGTGGCTGGATACAAAATTAATTCAAAAAAATTAGAAGCCTTTCATTATACAAAAAAAAAAAAATTGGTTGAGAAAGAAATTAGGGAAACAACACCCTTCACAATAGCAACAAACAATAAAAAATACCTGGGGGTAACTCTAACCAAGCAAGTGAAAGACCTGTATGACAAGAACTTCAAGTCCTTGAAGAAAGAAATTAAAGAGGACATCAAAAGATGGAAAGATCTCCCATGCTCATGGATAGGTAGGATCAACATAATAAAACTGGCCATCCTGCCAAAAGCAATATAGAGATTCAATGCAACTCCTATCAAAATACCAACACAATTATTTATAGACCCAGAAAAAGCAATTCTCAACTTCATATGGAATAACAAAAAAACCCAGAATAGCTAAATCAATCCTGTACAATAAAAACATCTGGAGGCATCACCATCCCAGATTTCAAGCTGTACTACAGAATAATAGTGATAAAACAGCATGATACTGGTATAGAAACAGACCAGTGGATCAATGGAATCGAATTGAAGACCCAGAAATGAACCCACATACCTATGGGCACCTAACTTTCAACAATGAAGCCAAAACTGCACAATGGAAAAAGGACAGCATCTTCAACAAATGGTGCTGGCCCAACTGGATGTCCACATGTAAAAGAATGAAATTAGACCCATACTTATCACCTTGTACAAAACTTAAGTCCAAGTGGGTCAAAGATCTTAACATAAGGCCGGACACATTAAATCTACTAGAAGAGAAAGTCGGAAAAACTCTCAAACTCATTGGCACAAGTGACAACTTCCTGAACAGAACACCAAAAGCTCAGGACCTAAGACCAACAATCAATAAATGGGACCTCATGAAACTGAAAAGCTTCTGTAAGGCAAAAGACACTGTCATTCAAACAAAACAGCAGCCTACAGATTGTGAAAAAAAATCTTCACCAACTCCACATCTGACAGAAGGCTAATATCCATAATTTACAAAAAACTCAAGAAATTAAATGCCAAGAAACCAAATAATCCAATCAAAAACTGGGGAATATGGCTAAATAGGGAATTCACAGAGGAGGAATCTCTAATGGCTGAGAGACACTTGAAGAAATGCTCAGAATCCTTAATCATCAGAGAAATATGCAACTCAAGATGACTCTGAGATTCCATCTTACACCTGTCAGAATGGCTAAGATCAAAAACTCAAATGACAGCACAGGCTGGCAAGGTTGTGGAGAAAAGGTAACACTCCTACATTGGTGGTAGGAGAGCAAGCTTGTACAACCGCTATAGATATCAGTCTGGCGATATCTTAGAAAACTTGGAATAGCTATACCTCAAGACCCAGCCATACCACTTCTGAGTATGCATCCAAATGATTCCTCACCAAACCACAAGGAAGTTTCCTCATCTATGTTCATAGAAGCCTTATTTGTAATAGCTAGAACAGGGCCACAACCCAGATGTCCCTCAACCGAGGAATGGATTAAAAAAAAAAACCTGTGGTACATCTACACAATGGAATACTACTTAGCCATCAGAAACAGTGAAATAATTCAATTTGGAGCCAAATGGATGGAATTAGAGAAGCTCATCCTGAGTGAGCTAACCCAGACTCAGAAGGATGCACATGGCATCTATTCACTTTTAATAGGATTTTAGCCATGTAGTACTGGATAACTATACTACAGCCAATGCACTAAAGGGAACAGGAACATAGACTTTGTTTCCTGTCAATGAGACACTTTGTCCTAGTGGTGCTGCCTTGTAGGCCCCCAGTGTATGAGGAGGCTCTTGGCCCTCATATGACTGCTGGACTGGGGCTGGGCATTGATATGTAGGGACACTCCACTCCAGAGGAGTGGGATAGAAGGGATAGGTGTTAGAGGGTAGGAGGGCGGTACTGGGAGGCGTGGAAAGAGGTAACGGTGATGCATATGTAACCTGAAGTAATAGATAAACATAAAAAAATAGTGAGTGATTATCTCAAGTACATGAACCTGGAAACATACTATGCTCCAGCTACTCCTCATTGATCATACCTAGACATTTTTACTCTTTATATCATGTAAATCGTTACTGAAATTCTGATCGCACACTTCATAAAGAGACTTATTAGAATTTGTATATTCATTTGCAAACTTACAAGTTCACAAATTACGCAACCACATATGCAGTGATTAAGACAGATTTTTCAGGGTCTGGATTCACTTGTGACCCAGGGCTGCTTATGCAACATAAACACACCAGAGAGGAATGGCTTCCATGGGGGTGAGACTCCACAAGAAAGAGCTTACTCACACAAACTCTCACTCACATGCACAATGCCTTCTAATTGACAAGAAGTAAGATTTTTATTACTCAGCACAGCTATCTCTGCTTTTGGTTTTATGTAAATTTCTGAGAAACTTTGATGATGGTTCCAGCTGCATCAACTCCTGAAAGATGATATGATGAAGGACTGTGGCTATGGCAACAGTTTTCTTTGATAAGGGGCCATGCTGCTGTCTGAGTATTGCTATAACATCATTGTGTTTGCTTCAAAAGCATGCTGGTGAACTCACCCTTTTGTTCATACAGTCTGGGGATTTCACGATTCTGACTATGTAATCACAATGGCTCAGAGTATTAAAAAAGATACATGGAAACTTGAGATGGCCAATAGCACTTGTTCATTCTATCACAGGTAAGTGAGTTGCTTGAGGGAGGGTTATATACCTTATAGGCCAGGGTTCCATGGAAGCAGGCATGAACATTTTTTGTCTCATAAATGTAGAGAGCTGCGAAGTGCCGCACCCTAAAGATGGCGCTGGTCTCCGCCTTCCACCAGCCCGACGGTGAGCGCTCTCTATGATAATAAGTTCATATTTGGCAAAGACCGCTGATCTGGCTTGCTTCCACATACGTAGGCCTCTAAGATAGCACCACTTGGCTTTACTTGACTGGCTGCTCATTTAGTATTTAGCCTGTGGGTTGGGTCTGCCCGGGCATTCGGAATTCGGAATTCGGAACACTGTTTTCAAGGGACCTGAATAAACTGCTGGAGAAGAGCTTTTGTGAGTTGCGTCATCCTTGCTGGACAAGGGGGGACGCGACAAAGTGGTGGCTCGTACGGGGACCCAGAAAAGACTCAGAACTCCTGCAGTCAGGTGCAGCGCTGGTAAGTTCCTGGGATAAATCAGGACAATAAAGTTTCACGGAAATAGCGAACACAAGGTAAAGTTTCGCGGAGATAGCGAACAAAAGATAAAGTTTCGCGGAGACAGTGAACAAACGGTAAAGTTTCGCGGAAATAGCAAA
The DNA here is from genome assembly GCA_907164525.1 of Lophiomys imhausi. NCBI lineage: Eukaryota > Metazoa > Chordata > Mammalia > Rodentia > Muridae > Lophiomys > Lophiomys imhausi. The sequence continues at coordinate 467,908 of CAJQZJ010000579.1, forward strand.
CAAAAGGTAAAGTTTCGCGGAGATAGCGAACAAAAGGTAAAGTTTCGCGGAGATAGTGAACAAACGGTAAAGTTTTGCGGAAATAGCGAACAAAAGGTAAAGTTTCGCGGGAAGTTGCGAACTAAAGGTAAAGTTTCGCGGGGAAGCTGAACTGAAAGTAAAATTTTTAAACATGGGATTGTCTGAGTCACACCCAATTTTTCTGGCTCTTCAGGAGCTACTTTTAGCTAGGAATTTGAAGATTAAGAAGTCTACCTTAGCCGGGCGTGGTGGCGCACGCCTTTAATCCCAGCACTCGGGAGGCAGAGGCAGGCGGATCTCTGTGAGTTCAAGGCCAGCCTGGTCTACAAAGCGAGTCCAGGACAGCCAAGGATACACAGAGAAACC
>CAJQZJ010000579.1:468394-495444 GCA_907164525.1 Lophiomys imhausi
AAGAGGTCTACCTTAGAAAGATTTTTAAATGAATGTGATTCTGTGGCTCCGTGGTTTGCGGTGTCCAGGAATCTTACGGTATCCTGCTGGGACAAATTAGGCAGGGACTTGGATTTTGCTTGGGAGCAAGGGACTCTGAAGCATGGAGTAAGACCGATTTGGAAAATAGTGAGGAGTTGTTTAGAAGATCAGAGGTGTTGTAACACGATCAAAGAGGGAGAATCAGCCTTGGAACTGCTGCAAGGGGAGAGATCTGAGCAGGTAGACAGTGAAAAGGAAAGTAACAAAGGCGAAAGATTTGAGCAGGCAGACAGTGAAAAGGGAGGCAAAAAGAAAGTTCCTCTCTATCCCGATCTTACAGATTTTAGAGATTTTAGAGATTTGGAGGACTCAGAGAGCACGGATTCTGAAGGAGAGCTACAGGCTCTAATAGAACAGTTGGAGAGGACTGTTATTAGAAAAAAGGAAAAGAAAAAAGTAAAAGAAAAGGGCATGTCGGCGGCAGTCGGTGTGGGTGGAGCTGTTGCTATAGCGCCTGACACGTCAGCGGCAGTCGGAGTGGGTGGAGTCGTTGTTACAGCGCCTTCAGCCACGCTGGCGGCAGCTGGTGTAAACAAAGCCGTTGCCATGGTGCCTTCAACTCCTCCCCCATATCCAGAAGCCACTCAGACAGAGCAGCCAGTTCAGTCCCTGAAAGTAGGGAGATCTTTCTGCCCGGGGATGTGGACACAAGTAAGAACAGAGTAGAACATTATCCCACTGCACTTGCTGCTTTAGCCTTGAATGGTATCCAACAATGCTTGCAGTCTTTTGGAGTTGCTCCTGCCAGTATAATAGTGCCTTATTCCAGTTATCAAATTAAGATTTTGTGTGGCACTGTAGATGACTGGGCAATATTGCAATGTAGCTTTGAAGGAGTGATTGATAACCATTATCCTAAACATCCATTGCTATCATTTTTTAAGGAGCACCCAGTGATATTCCCTAAGGTTACTTCAGCAGTACCACTTCAAGGATCACCAAATGTATTTACTGATGGCTCAAAGACAGGCTGTGGAGCCTATTTGATAGAAAGACAAGAGCCCGTGTTATGTCAATTTCAACCGGGCTCCCCCCCAAATAGTAGAGTTAAAAATAGTAATTGAGGTGTTTAAAAGATGTCAATTTGCATTCAATTTGATTTCATATTCAGTCTATGTGGTCAACGCAGTGAAAGTATTAGAATTAGCAGGTCCTATTAAGAATAGTAGTACTGTATGTGCTCTGATATGTTGAATATAAAAACCTTTTTCTCTGCCAGATTAAAACTTGTAACTCTTATAATCAGGCACATACAGTATTACCTGGACCATTAAGTGAGGGTAATGATAAAGTTGATCAATGGACTAGGATGACATGCATTTTTTGGAGCTCATTCCTGGACCAAGCCAGACAGTTTCACCAATTAATTCATGTAAATGCAAAAACCCTAGAGCGTAAATTCCATTTGTCTAGAGCAGATGCTAAACAAGTAGTTTTGGACTATCCTCAGTGTGTGATTCATCATCATCCTCCCAGTGTGGGAGTGAACCCTAGAGGGTTGATGCCACTCAAAATCTGGCAAATGGACGTTACCCACATTTCAGAATTTGGAACCTTAAAATATATTCATGTATCTGTGGATACCTGCTCAGGTATCATACATGCTACACCTATGAGTGGAGAAAAGGCTCGCAATGTCATAGAACATTGCTTAGAAGCCTGGGCTGCATGGGGAAAACCACAGCAGCTGAAAACGGACAATGGACCAGCCTATACGGCTCAGTCCTTTGTCTCCTTCTGTAATCAGATGGAGGTACAGCTTAATCACGGATTACCATACAATCCTCAAGGACAAGGAATTGTGGAGCGTGCTCATCGCACCTTGAAAGAATGCTTGCAAAAACAAAAAGGGGGAATAGGCCAAGGCCGTACCCCCAAGGAGAGAATATCTTTAGCCTTATTTACTTTAAATTTTTTCAATTTGGTTGCTCAAGGCCTCTCAGCAGCGGACAGACATCAGGATTCCCATGGTTCACCTAAAAGCATGGTGAAGTGGAAGGATATTTGACAGGCTCTTGGCGGGGGCCTGACCCCGTGCTAACATGGGTGAGAGGGTCTGTTTGTGTTTTTCCTCAAGATCAACAAGATCCAGTGTGGGTGCCTGAACGCCTTGTGAGGAAGATTCGTCATGAAGACCTTCCTAAGGATCCTGGTGATAGTAGCAGTGAGTATGTCAGGAGCGCAGAGCAGTTTGGGTTCAACAAGATTATTTTTCCTTTAGCCCCATGATTAGTAATATAGTGAATAAGTCTTGTACAGGAATGCTTGATATATCTACTAGGGATCCTCAGCAGACTGCCACCAATCCTTTTGATTTGTGGCTTTTGTGTGGAGTAAATCGAAGTTGCATGGACTTGGGACCTGTCATTATGCTTGGGGGAGGAATTTATCAAAGAGGTAATTTTTCCCTAGGGTCAGCTACCAATCTGGATTTTTCTAGCAGTAGTGGCTCTGGTACTTGGAATTCTTTGTTTCATTCTTACCGCAATAAGACCTTTTTAGCTTCGCCAGTGTGTCTCTGGCCTCCTTTTCTGTGGATTGTAAGTAATGGGAGTGCATCCCCCTTGGGTGAAGAAAAGTTAGTATGCACTCCGGGCACATGTTTTTATGCCCTATGCTGGAATGCCACAGCCTTTCCTGTGGCTGTGGTGACTAGAATGCCTCGATATGTACCAGTTCCTGTAGAGGCCCCTAATACCATGATGCTATTCAGGTTTAAAAGAGATTTTGGGATCACTGCAGCTATTGTTACTGCTATCACTGTTGCTGCTGTGGGAGCTACTGCCTCAGCTATTGCCTTGTCTAGTTCTATACAGACTGCCAATGCCCTGAATAACATCTCAGCCACTGTGGCACAGGCATTGGATACTCAGACCTCTATGAATTCTCATCTCAAAGGAGGTCTTATGATAGTTAATCAATGCATAGATTTAATACAAGAACAGATTGATTCTCTTTGGCAACTAGCACAATTGGGGTGTGAGTGGAAATTGCAAGGTTTGTGTGTTACTTCCGTGCAATATCAAAATTATACAAAAGCTGCTAATTTGTCTAGACAATTGTCAAAGTTCCTCTTACAGGATTGGTCGGCTGAGTTTGAAAATTTGATGAGAGAGCTGAGAGCGACAATCGTACACATCAACTCCACTCGGGTGGATTTGAGCCTGGCTACTGGTTTGACTTCCTGGATACAGACGGCTATGGATCATCTTAAGGAGTGGGCGGACGTAGGCTCTTTGGCGATACTAATGATATTAGCCTCTCTGGTTTGCCTATGGTGCATCTACAAAATGAGAACCACACAAAAGCGTAATGCAGCCATGATTATACAAGCCCTTGTCACCATTGAGGTGGGCCAGTCCCCTCAGGCATGGCTTGCTGCCGTGAAGTAAATCTTCACTAAGCATAGTCCCTGCCCACTGAGGTATTCGTTCCATGGATATTAGGGTCTGGCAAGTCAGTGATGGAGTTGACGGGTAAGTCTTGGCCACCTAAGACAGGGCAGTCCCGAGTGGGGAGGCTGACCCAGAGACGGGTAAGAGTTTGAGCACCGCCCTCCTACAGGCTCAGGCCCGTGAGATCCCCAGATAGGGGGATTACGAAGCCTTTCCAGGGACTTCTACCAACTTTAGAAAAAATAAAAAAGGAGGAACTGTAGAGAGCTGCGAAGTGTCGCACCCTAAAGATGGCGCTGGTCTCCGCCTTCCACCAGCCCGACGGTGAGCACTCTCTATGATAATAAGTTCATATTTGGCAAAGACCGCTGATCTGGCTTGCTTCCACATACGTAGGCCTCTAAGATAGCACCACTTGGCTTTACTTGACTGGCTGTTCATTTAGTATTTAGCCTGTGGGTTGGGTCTGCCCGGGCATTCGGAATTTGGAATTTGGAACACTGTTTTCAAGGGACCTGAATAAACTGCTGGAGAAGAGCTTTTGTGAGTTGCGTCATCCTTGCTGGACAAGGCGGGACGCGACACATAAACATCATAGTCTATGGCATATATAGCTTTATTTTGAAAACAAAGGCAAGAAACAAGACTATCTGGTGTCAGGGAAGAGGAAGGCAGCTGGAATCAAGGCCCTGCCACTGTGAAAAATCTGTCTAGGCTGGGAAGTACATAGAGCTTCGGTCACATATGCAAAGACTAAAAAAGTAAAGAGATCTGGGAGAAGCTGTGTAGACATAGAATCTGTCAATGGGTTGCAGAAAATTAACCGAGGGGATCAGAATTCATGTTTGTGAAGTTGGAGAATATGTCCATTTGGGACCAGGGGTGATATGATCTCCTCTGCATTTTGCAAATGATTCATCTGGGACAGCAATCAGTGAGGAAGTTGCCATATTAAATGTCAGGGTTCTCACATCTATCAACCAGCAATTGGGATTGTCTACCAAAACTTGCCTGTTAGGACACCACTTGCTGCCTTGTGAGGATAGAGTATGCTGGTCTAGGATGGGCTGCTTTGGGCCATACATCCCTGCGTGGTTCCTCTGGTTCTTCTGGAAGGCAATTGTACCTCTCCCTTCTCTATCCTATCTCTGCCTCTTCCTATCCCTAATCTATCTCTGTATGCATGCTACCCTACCCCAGCAGCACCCTCTTTGTAACCGAACTTTTAAATTATTATTTAACATTTATTTATTTATTACTAAATTTACTTATAACAAACATCAACAATTTTTTAACTATTAATCTTATAAATTTCTACAACCCCTTTAACCTATCCACTAAACCTATTGATAATTATTTTTTTTAACCTTTTAGAATGATACAGTCTCTGGGGAAGGTCCTCAGCCTTCAGGAACATAGTCTTTGTTGCAGATTCTTTAACACACTTAGCAGTCCTTTTTCTGGATCTCTCAGATGCAGGTTCGTCAGGGTAAGTTGGTTATTGCAGTCTCACCTTAAATAAGGCTTCATGCTTTCTTCTCTGTGGGAGACCCCAGCCGTCTACAGGCCAACTTTTGAATCAGGAACTCAGCTGCTCTGCCTCAGTCCTTAAAGCCAGGCACAGTTTCCCCTAGGCCACTGATCGGACAGATCAAACCCCTCTAGGCAAAAGCTGAGCCACAGGGTTTAGTCCTTGGCCTTTTGGTGTCTTGCTCAGGCTTTCTTTGCTCACCGGCTTCTTTCTGCTTCAGGGAGAGAGCTGGCCTTTTTTCAGCAGGACTCTTGGAGCTCTCTAGCATCAGGGGCCTCTTCTTTTTCTGGGCTCCATGCACTGCACTTAAATAGGAGGAACTCTGTTTCAGCTTAATTTGGGCTCTGCCCACTTAGCAACTGAAAACAATGTCAGGACAGATACTTTGTTTCTTCAAGTCCATTAAGTCTTTCCTGTTTTCCTGACTTCAAACTTGTTTTTCAGTCTATTGAGTCTTTCCTGTTTTTCCTGACTTCAACCTTGTTTTTCAGTCTATTAAGTCTCCTGTTTGTTTCCTGTTTTTAGTCCACATGCTGATAATGCTCTTCATGCCCCGAATTAAGAGACAGTATCAGAAACCCCTATATATTTTCTAAATCTAATTTATCTAACTCCTACACCTCTTCATTCTCCTTTGCAAACTCAAAGAGACCTTTTAATTGCATAGCTGAACTTGACAGATCATTGCTGGGGAAGACCATCTGCAAATTTGTGTGTTCATTATTTAACTTTCTAGAGGACAAAAGCATCAAATATCGCTGTTCTTAATCCTCCATGATGCTGGAAGCCAGCTATGAATGCTTCACCAGAATCACTGGGAACTTCTTAGTGTAACCTAATCTTGTCTGTTATGCAGTGTCCCCATCTAGACAGATGACATGAGCACATATGCACAAAATAAATAAATTCCAGCCCCAGAACATTGGAAAGGAATCTCACTTTTGACACTGGAAGAGAAAAAGGCATAGAGAACTAAGATGTTCCTTTTGAGATTTTGATGAAAAACATGGCACAAGCCTAGACAGTCTTAGAGGTGGAAATGATCAGGAAAACCTAGAAAGAGCTGCTGAGTTCCTTCAGTCATCCTTCCTGCAGACAGCCTTTGCTCTTAGATGGCCCTGTCCAATTCCGGCAAGGTAGAGACCTTTCTGACTCTTCTCTACCAGGTGCCTATTGCTCAACTTACTTACCATGAAGTAAGCCACAGTAACTGGTTCAAACTTCTGTTGTATTTCCTGTCTTCTACTCTTTCTATCCTAGAACTCCTTTGACTTTGCTCAATTAATAATAATCGAGTTCTCATTTCCTCATGTATGAGTAGACATGTGAACCATACAGGTGATCAAATTCCATTGACTTTTTCTTTGATGCTGATGTTGGAGGTGAATTACTCCTATACTCTATGCTCAGAGAGCTAGGAGGGAGAGTCCTGCGTGGAGTAATGTGGGATTAAAAACTAAACAGGAACATTTGGGAACACAGGCATTCTTATACATACTACTTCTGCCTTAAATTATTTCTAGTGTTAAGTTCTTTAAATATAGCTGCTTAACTGTCATTAAGCTTTAAGTAGTGCTTATAAAAGGTATATAGCCATTCTTAGACAATCTATTTTTTTTATTTTTTGGGTATAAATGTAAACAGTCTCAAAGATTCACTGAGAAGTATTTGCTGAACCAATTGCATCAAACGTGACTGTCACTTATGATAAAATAATTACTCAGAAATAGTGACCCACACACTGACAAGAAGCTATTCATCTGAGGAAACGTATACCCTAATTTTTCATGGTTATAAATCAGATAAAGTTCTCTCAAACATAGCCTAAATTAACAAATTTTAAAATGCTCTGCATACAAAACTCATTAAAAAATCTTTCATACAGATGATGTATTTGAGATTTGGGTGCTGTAAAATGGCAGTTTCTACTCTACATCATGAAAACAAAAGCTATTAGGATAAAGGATAAGGAGAATGAGAAAGAGTATATTTGTCTGTTTTAAAAAGAATACCTAGTAATGTTTTGTTTCAAGTAGATCAAATTTCTAAATGACCAACCAAGCCCCAACAGTAAAAGGTGACAAAGTAATCGCTTAGAAATGCACTAGCATCCATGAAAAAATAGCTATTACATTTCAGATGGAAGAAAGCCCAGCTAATAACATAAAAATGTCTGAAATATAAATGCCAGACTCATTCTGAAACTGCAAAGTAGCATTGTCTTTCAGCTGTTTTCCTCCAGTGAAGCTAATGAGGAGAGAAGGAAATATAAAGATGAGAAATGAACCTAAAACTGTGAGACTCTCTTCTGGGAGAACAGAACCTATTTGGAAGCTGCAATATGAGTAAGAAGAAATGTGAGCCTAAGCCTGTAGTGAGAAAACAGGAAAGGAAAACTACATAAGTTCTGTTTCATCTTACTTTATACTTGCATTGAATTTTCAGTGCAGGAATCAACTGCAGGTTAACTGATAACACTCCCATCCAGTGAGAACACAGCAAGAAGGCATCATGTATGAGCCAAATTCTAGGATCTCTCTGGGCACTGAGTCTGTTCTGCCTTACTCAAGGATTTCTGGCCTTAGAACTTGGAGAAATACATGTCTGTTCTTTATGAATTGCTCCATCTATGGTATTTTGTTAACATATTCCAAATGGAACATGCAGTATCCAATGATCAGTTTGTATCTCCAGTGTGCAAATTACTCAAGTAGATGAATCAAGAACGTTTAAATGAATTTTGTAAACAAACTGCATCCAAATATATAGGTACATAAAGGAGTTCAGCATATGCTACTATGCAGAATTAATTTATTTGAGGTCATAGCAATAGCACATCAAACATATTTGACATTCACATTTCCAGATATTTTGATATAGAAGAAAATGTCATCAGTGTGTAAGGTTAAAAAAAAACTGAGAGAGTATTTTTCCTAATAGGAAATATAGATATGGATCCTATATTTAAATTTTCCATTTAATTTATCTGGTAGATTGTTGAGGGAAGGTCTAATATCATTGCTTCTGATAGGTTGAATTCAATGCTGAGATCTGGTTACCGCCCCTTCTGAGGCATTCTCTTGATTGGTTAATAAAAGTCTCTTATGGCCATTTAGCTGATTAGAAATTGTATAGGAAGGTGGGACTTCTTGAGATTAGAATAGGAACCCTGGGCACACACAGAGAGTCCCCTACTTCCCGCCGGGAGCCACAGGAGACAGACCTCTGGAGAAGGCTGGAAGGTAATCGCAGGCACATGGTGATTTGGGATTAGGTGATCTGGGTTAATTTAGTGTAGCTAATTGAGAGTCTTCCCAGCTAAGGGTGAAGCGTTAAAACATTAAAAGGTCTTGGTGTATTTAATTATTGGTGAAAAGACTGCGGTGGGTTTATAGGCCCTCAATCTAAGCAGTCCCAGGCCTTAGGACTTCTTGACTCCCCCAGAGCCCAGGTGAATCTCCCGCCAAGCCGCCGGTAATTATACCAGCCTAATATAACAACTTGTATTAATTGTGTTTAGGTTACATGTGGTGTAGGCCACCCTTGGTCCCGGGGCTCTTCCTCCCTTTCTCCAGGATAAGTTAGGCAACCTGTTAAGGCATGAGGGCCAGGACACCTGATCCTCTGCCAAGCTACTGGCTACTCTGCCAGCCTAATCTTACAGTTTATAATTACTAATAAATACAATAATTAGATAATTTGCAGTTACAGTAGATTTTAGCTGTTAAGTTTATAATCTACATAATACTTCCAGATTTTTTCATTTCAAGATCTATATAAATTTTTTCCTACAGACAATCAATTTAAAAAACAATGAAATCCAAGTTGAAGGCTTCTGCTCATTGCCTTAGGTAATCTCCTGCTTCTCAAACCCTGTCCTAGTAGGGGGCCAGAGAGCTGGTTTTCCTTGTCTTCTTCAACAAAATCATTTGCTGGAGCCCTGGCCAATGCAGGAGATCCAGAACGAAAGCCGGAGAAGACTGCCAAGCACCCAGAAAAGACAGAAAGAGACTTCTTGCCCTCTGCCTCCTTACTTTATTATTTCACTTTTCCTCTAAGGAATTTCCAGGGTTTCCAGATAATCTCACCTGCCATGGACAGAACAGCACCCTCGAATTGACCTTCCACAACCAACATTCATAATATTCCCATCAATAACATTTCACTCCAGAAGAATGCTGCCAGATACTGCCTTCGTATCACATGTATCCTAGGTTACAGTTAACCAACTGTGTAGCTCTTTCCTCTGAGTAGAAATATTCGTTGCTTCCTGGAGGAAAGAGGGGAGGTTCGTGATACTCTGGAAGCTAATGAAATTTATAAAACACAGAAAACTCTGGAAGTTTGGGGACACACAAGGCCCTGTTCCGGTTTAAGGAATTAGTGATGGGTAGAAAACAGAGACTCTTTAAGGGAGTTGCCTCCAAGTTGGCAGGAAGCTTCAGGGCTTTCATGTGTGCTCATACACTCTACAGTGCACTTTTGGGTGTTACTTCTGCCTTTGAGTCACCATACTGCAACTCTATACATTTGCTTCTGTAAGTACCTCCAATAAACTTAATTGAACAATCTGACTAATCAGATATGACTTGAGTAGGACATTTCATTGGCCTGTGATCTCTACCATATCTGGGTTAGTACACAATTGTTCAAACCTCTTCATAAAAATTTACACCACACCAATCTGTTCTGTAGTAGAATTCATCTTTAGTGACTGAGACTGTCTTTCTAAATGACTGATTAACTATTTTTTAATGTTTATAATGACATTTTCATATGAATTACATATTTTATATAATACAATAATTAAACAGTCCTTGGCTGTTGTGATAAAAATATGCACACAATTGACCATTGTAACTATTTTCTTTGTTGTTAGCTTTAACAACTTTGAATATACCATCCAGAAGCATTAAAAACATTAATACTGTCGTGAGTAACTATTCATCTTCCCCACGTCTTCATCTTACCAAAGTGAGTCTATACTCATTGTTCACAAATTTCTTGCTCTCTCTGCTCCCCTTCTCAGGATGTTTCCATTCTATTTGCAATTATACAATGTTTGTAATTTTTTTCTGGCTACCTTCATATGACACAATGTCTTCAAGATGTATCAGTGCCATTGTCTGTATCAAAAGTTTATTTTTTTTCTAAGGATGGATAAAATTCTAGTATTCATGTGTGTGTGCATGCATGTGTATGTGTGTTTGTGTGTATCTGTGTGTGTGTATGTGTGTGCACACACGCAATGATTTATACATGCACTCATGGACAGACATTTCTTCCACTTTTTGGCTGCTCTGGTGTAGAACACTGTTGTACCAGTATGTGTTCTAATCCTGCCCTCATACTTTTGCACATGTATATCCACAAAAGTTGATAGACTATAGAGTAATTCTATGCTTAAGATTTTGAGGAACCTCCATATTCTTTTCCACAGTGAATCACTGAACTATTTTAATCTCTCACTAGTATCACACACACACACACACACACACACACACACACACACACACACACAAACCTGTTTTCTCTATATCCTTGTCAACACTTATTGTCTAGTTTCTTTTTTCTAAAAAGTCACTCTAAGAATTTTAATGTTTTTTTTAGGTTTCTTATTTTAGATTGAAAATATAATATTCTCTCATAAAATATATCCTGACCACAGTTCCCCTCCCTCCACCTCTTCCATCTCCTTCCCACCCACCTCCCCTCTCCCTGAGATCCATTCCCTCTCCAGTTTCTTTACAAAATGTGAATATATGGTGAGATTCTGTTTCCTTGTGCTGTTATTTTAATATTGATTGATTTCAAATATTGAATTAGCTAAAATACTGGCCTCCACACTTACAGGAAGTTACTTTCAATTGTAAAATCCTATGATTGAATAATTCTACTCAGGCTCAAATAATTTTTCTATAATTTACGTAAACTGTAAAAAAGAAAAGTTCAAGTTTTAATCCCACTAGTGCCTGCAGTGGAGGTCCAGGGTTTTACGGTGTGTTTTAGAGACAGGCTCTCTGTACTGTAATCTTCTCCAGCCCTGAGACCGCGCAGTCTGCTGCAGACCAACACCATGTAAGGTAAAAGTGCTGTGATAGATTTTAACAAAAATCTCATTTAAAATGAACTTGTGCAGTGCATGGTCACAGGGACTTGCAGAGAGTCATTAACCATGATGTCTCAGGGATGGAGAAAAAAAAAGAGCATGAATTCATCAAACCTTTTAAAATAAGCTGTTACTTATAGGACCTGAGTTAGCTAGAAAAACATTGCTTTTCCTTAAATTTTTGAAGTACAAGTCATTCTCTTCGAGAACTGTTTATTTTGGAAACCTCATAGGAGTGTGATGTTTCTTGAAAAATAAATGGCTTGTTTGTCTTACTGCCTTCAAACAAAGGTACCAATTAGAAGCTCTAACACAAGACTTTGTATTGATTTCTGCAACTTGACTCATTGAGTGCTTGAGTCATGATTCCCAAGCACCTTTTGTATTGTTTGCTATTCAGTCAGTTATTGAAAATATTTACCGAATGAAGGAGCAAATTATATACTACAAGCAATATCAGTCTTCAGTGGTTCTTGTGTAGTGTGGAGCAGGGCTAATTTAGTTTTCTGCATTTGTGTGTGTCATGGCATACCCAGGAGAAGATATTCATCTGGAAATTCAATAAGAAGTTTGGAGCCTGAATAAATACAACTGGGAAATAAACAATTGGAAAAACACTGAAACTGAATAGCAGAAGCCTGGGACTGGGAACAGTGGATGAAAAGCCATCCCAATACAATGGTAAAAATGAAATGATAGAATGAATCGAGTCAGAATGCTCAGTGGATATTCGCCTTTACAGATAACTAAAATGAGAAAAGAGATTTATAGAAGACAGGGTCCAAACGTTAAGAATGGATTTTTTTTCCTTTCTGCTCCTCAATTTTACCTCCCATGTAAACAGCATTTCTACCTACAGCACCCTAGAGCTATCATGTAGTTGGGCAGATCTTACCCAGGAACACTTAGGACATTTTGATCTTTATTCACCTTATTCCCTACCTAATATAAATAACACTAAAAACAACAATTTCTTTGTGGGCCATGTTTACACAGTTATATCTTCATAATATTATGTTTCTTTGATTTAAATTTTCTGACAATATAACAATCTAACAAAAATATGACTAGAAAATCTTTGAAAACCAATATTTTTAAATTTTGTTTTAATCTTATATTTTCACCTTTTTTCAGATATGTGTATATTGCATGATGATCATATTTCATCTGATATTTTCTTATCCTCCCTTTTTGGTCCCTCCTCATGCTTATCTTTCTGTTTCCCTAGATAGTTTCAATTCTACTTTCATCTCTCTCTCTCTCACACACACACATGTGTATATATATATATAATTTTATACAATTATTTATAAAATCTAAGAACCACAAATGAGACAACATTCAATGTTTGTGTTCCTACAGTTGCTCCAATTCACTTGATAGAATTAGCTCCAGTTGCATACATTTTTCTTCTAAATGGCATAACTTCGTTTTCTTTGTGAGTAAAAAAAAAAAAATCCATTTTCTGTGTATACCACATTTCCAAATATTTACTTATTTTGTAAAAAGAAGCACATTACAGGCAGCTTCATGTATGTGGAAGTCAGAAAATGACGCGTGGGAGTCAGTTTTGCCTTCCATCATGTGAGTCCTAGGGACTGAAGTCATGCCTTCAGGCTTAGTGGCAAACATTTACATGATGAGATATCTTGCTATCCTTTATACCACATATTCTTTATCAATTCTCCTGTTGATAAACAATTAGCTTGGTTCAATAATGTATCTGTTGTAAACAATGTTGTCTTAAACATTGATGCCCAAGTACCCTTGAGTAAATACTTAGAGTGATATGGCTGAGTCATATGGTAGCTCTATTCCTAAATTTTTAAAGAAATCTCCATACTTATTTCCATATATGTTAATGGAATTTTTGTATATAAAGGAGACTCTCTTACCACAACATATAGCAAGAATTCTGCAAGACTTACCTTCCCCATTGCTCCTGTGATTATATATAATCCTAGAATCCAAACATTTGCTTCTGTCTGTAATCAAGTATGCCCAGCTTGGTGAAGATATTGACTATCTATTCACCAAAAGTCTCAAACTGTTATCTTGCTTCTGACTGTAAGTTATTAAAATTATATTAACATGAATGAGTTCTTGTCTTTTCCCATGCTAGTCTGAAAATTTTGTAAAGGTGCTATCATAAGAAGGGATATAATACATAAAGATAAAACTAGCACTATGTAATATATCTATAAAATAAGACTTACAAGGTACATGAAAAGGCAAAAAGCAACAAAATATATCCAGTATCTACCCACTCTATGTGTAAATGTATTTGAGTAGGCACGTACCATAGAGAGACTGCCAAGGTGCCGTACATATTTATAGAGACACTGAGTGGTGAAATTTTGACACCTATTTATAATAGAATATGTACAGACAGGAGAATCTGAGTATGTAAGGGAGGCTTACAGCCTAACTTAGGAGTCTACCTTAACTCAAATAGGAAATTCCCTTCACTTGGCAAACTCTAATTCAGGAGACTAACTTAACGGAAAATGTGAGCTTTGCATCAAGCTGCAAAGCTACCTCCTTTCATAAGCATGTGAGCAGTACATTTGCCTTCAAGGAAAGCCAATTCGCTATCCAGGATGACCACTGCAATCCCAAAATGAATCTACAATAACAGGCTACAGAAGGCACTGTTAAGTCACCCTCACCCTCACTGATGACCAGTAATTGTTTCTCTTAAGATCATGTGTATAGTGAGTTTAACTACTCACTTGAATTGCAGCAGGCTATCTGTATGCATACCACAGTCTGATTAATGAAGTAACTGTTGTGTGGTACTCATCAGAGAAGACTGCAGAGGAATGGGCTTAAGTTAATTGAAAGTATTAGCCAGCCAGTGACTACACAGGGTATTCTGAATCCCCCTGTAGCCTGAGTCTTTCTCAGGGTGAGCTTTTAAACACAAAAACTACATTCTGGGTTAACATACTTCAGTTAACAAGAACAGTTAGCCAGAAGCAGAACTACAGAAGCTGAAAAGCAAGTTTGGTACATTTGAAACTTTCCCAGAACTATATAGACTTTGATGGATTAGGCCTTCGTTTTACTTTTGGCAGGTGGTGGCATCTACATGCTGAATTTTACAGTTGTTACTCCACCCATTATGGAGTCAGTTGTGAAAGGTCTGGGGTTCTGTTACAGCAAATAAACAACTTCCCTTCTGTTCTGGTTTTCTGGGTTTAGGAGAGGTTTGGCTTCTAACTTTATTCCCCCAACACAACCAAGGTTGGAAATATTACAGCATCCTCTAATGCCAGTAGAGAGGAGATGATAAAAACTGCAGGTCGTATGCTGGTTTCCAGCTGTCAAAAGACCTTTCTCTTAGAGAGAAGCATTGTAATATAATAAGTAATCCATTATTTCTAGCATTCTCTCTGCTTACTTCTCTTGTATTCTAGTATAGTCACTAGAATACCCATGAGTTAAAAGCAGTGAGTCCTGCACACCCTCCATTACTATAAGGTGCAATATTTTGGGGACAAAGATGCCTTTAGACAATGCACTACTACATCCTTGACAAAATTATAATCAGATGCCAAGTCTGGCCATTTATGGAACACTGATCATCTGTCTGGTTTTTATATAAGTGATGCCCAATCTTTCCATTAATGCTCTAAGGTACACTGACAAAAAGTAATTTTCGTCAGTTCCTGAGGCTCGATGTGAGGAGAGATCATCAAGGTAACAGGTAGTGGAATAGATCAAAGAAATGAGCTGACATTTTAATCAGAACCCAATGGAAAGAAAGGAGGGCAGGGAATAGGGGTACTGAGAATGTGACTCTATTAATATAAAACTAGAGCTTTCTTCCCAGATAGAGGAAAGCAATAATTGTCCTCATCATAGGACAGAGACAAAGAGGCTTTGAAGTAAGTAGTATATGAAGACTGAGGAGTTCTAGGGCAAGAATTACAGCATGATAGAGCAGACCAGGGGTGAAGACTTGTATCTCTATGGACACTACCAGTTTACCTGTATGACTGCCATTTTTGCACATTGATTTATTTTTGCAGTGCTGTAGATAAATTTGCTAGCATAGTGGCACATGGATTACTAGTCACAGGTGGCAAATACCATATTGGAGGAGAAAGAAGCAGAAGACAGAACGTCACATGAAAACTCTTCTACTTTCCTTTGTGCCTGACTCACACCAATCTGCTTAGTGATAACAGAGGCTGTCAACTGATAGAAGTAGTGAGTCTCAGAGCTTTTAAGTCAGGAATTGCTCTTGTGTGCTTCAAAGAAGCTTGTACTCAATGGCAAGATTAAGATAAGCCCAGAGTCTGTTTCTACTGTGAATCTGAAGACAACGCTGTTGGGGTAGTGTTAAGCATTCTAAATGTTAATTAATTGGTCCTGTTGGCTGTCTGTTACTTACATTGACTCTGATTGGTTAAATAAAATGCCGAGGCCTGAGATTAGGCAAAGATAGAGAAAGGTGGGACTTCCTGAGATTAGAACAGGAAGCCTGCACCTTAGACAGAGGATAAAAGCATTCCAGCCAGGAGCATCAGGAAGGAGGATGCATGCCATGTGTTAGAAAAAGGGACCTCATTCCGCATGGCCAGGAACATCGTCATAGCGTGGAGAATGGCAGTCCAAGGGGACATATGTATATATGGGGTCATATTTGGGTAATAGAATTAAGAGCTAGCTTATATGGGCTAGGATTGCACAATTCAAGCCAAGGCTTGTTAAAATCCATGTGGTGTCTGTGTACTCATTTATAATGGCTGGTTAAGGATTGGCTGCTGAACCAATTAAACATAATATAAATACTGGTAAATAATTTAATTATTTCTACAAACGGCACCCAACGCAATGTAATTTAATTAATTTTTTTTACACAACCCAAAGCTTTAGGTGTGGGTTTCACATAGAGTAAATGTTGCCAGGCATGACTGTTGCTTAAGAGCAATCATTAGCAGCATCTCCCTCATTCCAAATAGAAGCCACTTTAGCTGATAATTTAAATCGGCTATAAAATAACTTGGCTTAAGAATATGAAGACACATGTTGCCTCCAAACTTTGCTTCTGTCCTTGTCACCCAGAAACCCTTTCTAGAGAGACCTGTAACTTCACAGCATGTAGGAAATTTGCCTGAACTATGTCAGACTGCTAAATATGTATATGACCCTGTGACTGGTTTGTGTGTATACCATGGCCCCTGTGGAATACCAACCACACTTTCTGTTCCTGAGATGTTGTGTGACACCGTGCCTGCGGTCATGTGAACAAATATCTAAACACTCCAGATAAAGAAACAATGATAGATTATAGTATGAATACCACCAAATCCATCTTGGTAAAACAGTAGCAATGAATTTTATTGGACTTACTGACATGATTATGGATGAGGGGTTAGCTTACAGGAATACAGGTAAGGGGATAGTTATGTAAGTATGGGTGGAAGGCTACTTGCAGGAGCAGAAGTGATTCAGAAACAGCAGAATCATTAAAGTACGTCCCAGATCACAAAGCCCGGAAACCTGGAGCTCACGGCACAACTTGCAGGCAGTTCAACAAGCATGGGTAGCCACGGTTCAGTGTCCCTGTCCCAAGAGCAGGCCCCTGCCTCTACCTACTGCTCCAAACCAACTTTCCTTATTAGTCTTCAGACTCTGGTGCTTAGATCTACCTCCTTTCTAGAAAAATTTCACTTGATTATTTTCATTATCATTATGAAAATCCTTCATGTCCTCTCTAGAAAGCCTGTCTTCACTCACAGATGGAAATTCATATCCTGTTGAATAAGAAGAAAAACAACCTGAGACCCAAAGTGGGTGAGAGGTTCCTATGTGGGTTCTTGTGGTTACAACTTTGGCTACATTCACTCTACTGTTGTATTCATAGCCACATTCTAATGTTGCTTTATGAACATGTCACAAATATCATGATTCTACATGCATCCATTTCTATTCTACTTTCTGGCAATTGGAGTTACTTTCTTACTTCCATTGGAAGGACCTTCAGTCTTGGCCACATGTCTACATCTCCTTAGGCATGGAGGGTAGATGATATCCTGGAAAGAGGGTAGAATATTCAGGATCATTTTTGCCACAACAAAAAACATCTCTGTAGGGCTGCGGCTAAGCTGCTGGTATACAGCTACAATAGAGTCTCCTGGCTGAGCAGTCTGAATTTTCAGAGTAGAGAACAATGTATCAGGTTTCATTGCTGAGTTAAAAATGTCAGTCTTTACTGAATGAGTTGTATCATAGAATGAAGCCAGAAATCCCTGCTACCAGAAGATGATAAAATGACCTGACATTGTGACATATCTCTAAATGACATTCTGTCCCACTTCTATAACATCATGACTGAGGGTATGTGTGCCCCAGGTTCTGTGTTTCCTGTAGAGGTGACAGAGGGCAAAAAGAAAATGAAGAGAAAGTTAATTACTCCTATGTAAATGCAGATGAGAATTTCTCAAGTGCCTTCTATACACAAAAGACCAAAGGAGGACACTCTCCATGGTAGGGTCATCCAGGACCAGGGGGTTCACAGCTGGGGAAAGTTAACAGACTAGAAAGGAAATCCAAAATCTCACAGTCTGTGCTACACTCACAGACTCCAGTGGGCCCTCATGAGAAAAGGAGCTAGAGAGCTATCATAGACATGAGACACCCCAAGGTACCCCTATGAGTATCCGGAAGTACTCAGTGTGCATTAAACCATGTGCTGAGAAGCATCTATGATTTAGTTTCAGACAGTGAGACCAGTATAAGAATTGAAGAGAATCATAGGACTTCCTCTTTTCTTTTTTCTGATGCCCAGTGAATAACTAGACACTAGGGGCTCTGATGGTGGTTTAAAATGATGAAACTAAAGAAACAGACAGATGTTGGCAAGAGTGAGGCAGGAATATGGACAGGGTGCAAACTTCCAGCTGAATGAAGGAGCACACTGTTACAGTTACTACTTCCAGGATTCAGAGAAAGTGTCTGTGCAGAGGAAGCATTTTGATCAGTATCTGATTCTTCAAGACTTAGTGCTGCCTGGATCTGGTGGCAACAGTACTGGAAAAGAATCTTTGGAATGCCAGGATCTACAGTACATGGAACAGGATGCCTCTCTCAGAAAAAAAATGTCTAACTTTCAATCCCTGTGCTGAATCTAACTATGTAGCAATGTGTTTTTGTAAATTATTAGTTCAAATGATTCACTTTCTAGAAAGATTATTTTCTCTCACAATTATAAAAATCATTTAAAAACTGATACCTACAAGTATTTATCTTTTCATCATTTGATAGCAAAGCCATGCACAAGTAAGGAAACATTACCTCTAAATATGAGCATAGGATATGGAGATGTGACATGTGTTGAGTTGGAAGGTAGTGTTATGGTTTGTAACATCTGCCTTGGGTCCCACAGGAAATGTTCAGTGGAGGTCTCAGTTGCCCTCACAGCTTCCTGAACTTGTAAGTTTGTGTACAGAGAGCTGAAGGATGTGCAGGGCTGTGTCTTGGCTGCTGGCACAGAAATATACAGCAGAGTCGTCTGGTTCCAGGGCAGATAGGTGGAGGAGTAACTGGGAGATGTCTGGGCATTCAGGTAAGAAACGGCTGGGCACACTATTGTTTTGTATCATTTCTTTAATGCTGTAGAGAAACATAAGCTTCTTGGCATTCTGTTTATATCAGTACATAGCATTATGTCCCAGATGTTGCTCACATTTCAAAGACTTCTTATTTGCTCTTCCTATGACCAGATATCTTGGTTTCTGGATAATTTTAGTGTTCATGAGTTCTGTCAAAAGAAAAGGACAAAATTCAGACACAGTTCAGGAAAAAGATAGCTGCAATAAAAAGATATTTGGAGCCAGGAGCCAGTTGCATACAAAACTCACCCATCTCCAGAAGACATAGAAAAACATAGAAGAGAACCCTGAAGCTCATGGCGGAATTAGGTCCCAGCTAGGCATTGTATAGCTAAGCTACTCAGGATGAAAGCTGGCTCATGGCCCTGGTTGGTGGTTTTTGTCTGTGACGTAACTATCCTTCCTGGCTTCTCCAACAACAAGAGATATTTTCTTTTCCCCTTTAACAGTCAACTGAATTTACTGGGCTGGGAAGGAGAAGAGTACGTGTTTTTTTTAAAAATGCCAAACCACCTTTTTAACCCTCAGGGATATTTCTAGAGGTCGTTCCTGTGCTTGTAGCTACATTGTCACTGTGCAGATCTTCCTCACCACCATTTTCTACGGCCCTCTCTGACACAGTCCTTTCTCCTTCAAAACATCTCCTTCCTTGAAACTTCCTGCTTAGTTTCTAGGAATAGCACCCCCAAAATGCTGCCTGGGTCCATGTCTAAGGTTGATGGCCCAGCCTTGCGGAAGCAGATTAGATGATTTTGAATGCCTTGTATTTATTCGAAGTGTATAACTGTGGTGTCATCTAGTAGCCAGACTCTGGTTAGGACACTAAAAGGAGCATAAAATGGATGGGACAGCCTGTGTGTATTTTGTTTGAGGAACGAAGTTTGTGTAGGAAAGATATTGCACATAAGATGCTAAGAGAGACGTCATTTGATTTTAGACCAAGGGAAATCAATTAGAAATTGATGCCGGTGTTTTTGAGATGTCCATCAGAAGCTTCCACCTGATAAGGAGTGCAGAGGAGATGAGCTCCTTTCCTATCCTCCAGGGGCTCCCCAGTTCAGAGATCTCATTGGACAACAGCTCCACCCTGTGGCCAAAGTGGCCCATTACATGTCGTAAGTCTCCCTGATCTGCTAGACAGTATTCTTAGGTAGCAAGGAGTAAAATGTGCGTTGTCTACGCAGCTCATAAGGAGCTTAAAGGATAAACTGGTTTGTTCAATGTTCAGTGATCAACAACTAGGAACAAAAAGCAAAACACCATGCTCGCCCACAGATTAGCAGGACAATTAAGTATATTCATAGGTAACAAGCATAAAATAAAAATTCTAATATATTTAAGGAAGTCATTTTGTATTGTAGGGTTTAAATCAATCATTTCATATGTGTAATACGACACACCTCATCTATACAACCTGAGAAGCTAAGGTGGAATAACCCAGCTCTGTCCATTTCTGAAATGCTAGGGATGGAACCAGCCTCATTGTGACTTCTCAAACCCTTCCAAGCAAGACTAGGTTGGCACACCATGGTCGCTTCCCTTTCCTCAAATAAAATATGTATGCATTTGACCACTGAGTTGCCAGATAGTATCCTCATTAAAATGCATTTTTATAAAAATATTGGGTTTTTGTCTTTGGTCTAGGAAATATAAAGATACAAATAAACACAATGAAATGATCTATAATCCCTAAATACATTTGGGTATTCACTTACTGTTGTGTTTATTTTAATAATAATAATTATAATAATAATTTAACTAATAATCATGATGCATAGCACTTGAAGATGAACAATTCCAAGATAGCTAGAATCTTTGCACAGAGAAGTGCAAAGATGCCCTAAGAATCTGAAAAAAGACATATTTTTGGGGAGAACACTATTCAATTTGTGGGCACAGAGGATAGGCTACCTGAAGGCAGAGTGAAGAATATTCTGGAAGGCTGGAAAGCTGAGAAGAGTTTTCACCAGACACTTAGGGAGGACACTGGGATTCAGACCGCATTACATAAGAGAGACATTGGTAAGTACACTTTGATTTCTACAGAAAATCTGTGAATTGGCAATAATAGTTACATTTTAGACTCCTTAATAATGGAGAGTAATACTGAACTTCTGTCTTCAAAAGGTTGCATTCAAACACTGGGATAAAACAGTACTTGCACAAGAAAGTGACTAACTCAGGGCTTCCACACTGTGTCACTAACAACAGTGATCATTAACTGCTTTATACCACGTCTTTCTGAATATTTGTGTCTTCTGTTGTTGGTGAGTCTCGCCCACTTACACTTACAACACTGTTGTGTAGGGAGTTAGATAAATTAATTAGATTTAGAAAATATATAGGGGTTTCTGATACTGTCTCTTAATTCGGGGCATGAAGAGCATTATCAGCATGTGGACTAAAAACAGGAAACAAACAAAAGGAGACTTAATAGACTGAAAAACAAGGTTGAAGTCAGGAAAAACAGGAAAGACTCAATAGACTGAAAAACAAATTTGAAGTCAGGAAAGACTTAATGGACTTGAAGAAACAAAGTATCTGGCCTGACATTGTTTTCAGCTGCTAAGTGGGTGGAGCCCAAATTAAGCTGAAACAGAGTTCCTCCTATTTAAGGACAGTGCATGGAGCCCAGAAGGAGAAGAGGCCCCTGATGCTAGAGAGCTCCAAGAGTCCTGCTGAAAAAAGTGCTGGCCATTATTGATGGCCAGATTTCCCTGAAGCAGAAAGAAGCTGGTGAGC
The DNA here is from genome assembly GCA_907164525.1 of Lophiomys imhausi. Taxonomy (NCBI): domain Eukaryota; kingdom Metazoa; phylum Chordata; class Mammalia; order Rodentia; family Muridae; genus Lophiomys; species Lophiomys imhausi. The sequence goes on from CAJQZJ010000579.1 coordinate 489,875, forward strand.
AAAGAAAGCCTGAGCAAGACACCAAAAGGCCAAGGACTAAACCCTGTGGCTCAGCTTTTGCCTAGAGGGGTTTGATCTGTCCGAACAGTGGCCTAAAGGAAATTGTGCCTGGCTTTAAGGACTGAGGCAGAGCAGCTGAGTTCCTGATTCAAAAGAAGTAAGTTGGCCTGCAGACGGCTGGGGTCTCCCACAGAGAAGAAAGCATGAAGCCTTATTTAAGGTGAGACTGCAATAACCAACTACCCTGACGAACCTGCATCTGAGAAATCCAGAAGAAGGACTGCTAAGTGTGTTAAAGAATCTACAACAAAGACTGTGTTCCTGACGACTGAGGACCTGCCCCAGAGACTGTATCATTCTAAAAGGTTAGAAAAATAATTATCAATAGGTTTAGTGGATAGGTTAAAGGGGTTGTAAGAGTTTATAGGATTAATAGTTAAGAAATTGTTGGTGTTTGTTATAAGTGAATTTAGTAATAAATAAATAAGTGATAAATAATAATTTAAAAGTTCGGTTACACTGTTGTATTTTACCAAAATAGAAATTTGATCATATGTTGAGGAGGACCCTCTAGGTGGTAGCAGCAGGCAGGGAAGTAAACTGTAAAGGGTGAGGATAAAAACTTGCTTCAGATTGACTTCGCCAACCTGGACTAAACTCTGGGGGGCTCTGATGCCAGGTGGTTTATCCCAATAAACATAAATACAGTATAATGTGGAAAAAAGAGTTTTCTGGTGTAATACAGTTCCCAGTGCACAGGAAGCATGGTGGCATCGAAACTCAACTCAGGGTACATGCCATTTCTTCTAAGAAGATGGGTTCTAGAGACAGGCTACCTGCACTAGCTTAAGAGCCTAAGGAAGGATCTGGCCTGGTGTTGGTGATACAGGCAGCATATGGACTATTAGCCACCTCTGGTCCTGGTTGGGGCAGAATGGGGGGCATCTGGTTGTTCACATAATGGAAGGGTCATTTAGACTATTCATTACTCTGATCCTTATTGGGGGATCTTGGGGGAGTCCCTGGCTGTATAGGTAATGTTAGCATCATTTAGACTACTAGCCACTTCCAGTCATGGTTGTAGAAACTCACTACCTGGCCCAACAGATAATGCAGATCACCCCGCTGTTAATCACCCAGCGTTCTGGGATAATGATGTGTGCTTAATATTCTCGGTTGCTGTGGAGACCTGTAGATGCCAGGACCTTCTGTGCTGTGCTCTCAACAATATTATGTCACTTAGTAGACGCAAAAGTTAACTACTGCATGGAATTTATAACTAAGGTCCTTTCTGTATCTCGCACTATCCTCCAGCATTTACCACTGCTTGTCTTTGGAGAGGGTTTTGGAAAGATGACAGGATAGTGAGAAAATTGTATTAGTTGATGATAAAGGGTCCAAATCTGACTCAAATGACTTCTCCCTCACCTTTTCTTTTTAGTTTGCTGTGGCCATGGGCCTTTCTCTTAAAACAAACAAACAAAAAAAAAAAATCAGTGATAGTCTGAAATTCCCATGGAGTGTTAGAATCAGTTAATTTGCCTTGTCCTTTAGAATTGTGCTCCTTGAATACTTATAAAAATCATCTATCTTCAATCCTAATGTTACAGGCAACACATACACAGCCAAAATTAACAACCAGTTTCTTCTCTCAGTTAAAATCTCCAAGATCTTTCATTGTTGGGAGAGTCTAGGTACTTGGGGGACTATGATGTGAACCACCATTCTGGCTAACCTGCAGAATTCTGTGAGACTCGTCTGTACATAAAACACAGAGCTGATTCACCTTGTGTATTAAAATAGGGGCTGGATTGTAGACTGAAATGCCATTGGGACTCCAAAAGCACCAAGGGCATGGAGCTTCAGGGGGGAGTTAGCAGTTGGCCTCCATTGCTCCCTGACTGCCTCGGTTTGTGGACAGGGAAATAGTGACTCTGCACGACTGTGTCTTAGCTGCTGGCACAGAAATACACAACAGAGTCATCTGGCTGTATAGGCTGGACATGAAGATTCAAATGAGCTTTATCTGAGGACTGAGGTGAGAAGCGACTTGGAACTGTTCCATTTAAAATGAGCTCCTTATTATTGTGGATAAACATGATCTTCAGCAATTGCTTAGAGTCTTGCTTGTACCAGTACATCATATCATGGCCCAGATTTTGTTCACACTCGAGAGATACTTCATTTTCCACCTGTGTGACAAGATATTTTGGGCTCTGGAAAATAGCCGTCTCCAAGGAGCCTGTGAAAAATAATCAAAATTCAGGAAATTTTCAGAAGTAGTCTTGCTCAAAGGACTCAAACAGGATCTTATCTCCTTGGTTAGGAACTCAGTTACTCACCTACTCCCAAGAAACAGAAGGCCACACAGCTTAGGACCCGGGATCCCATGATTGGGTCAAAGCAGGTCAGATAAGTCCCTACATCTGAGTTCTTTGAAGTTATCAGACCAGGTAGTAGGCTCCACTATAGCTGACATGTGATTTGTCTGTCTACCACCAGAGCCAGAAAAGTGCTTGATTCTACACACACACAAACACACACACACACATACAGAGAGAGAGAGAGAGAGAGAGAGAGAGAGAGAGAGAGGAGAGAGGGAGAAAAAGAGACAAGCAGACAGACAGGCAGACTGACAAGTGAGACAGAGAGATAGGGAGAAACAGGGAGACAGAGACAAACAGAGATAGGGAGCCTGAGTGAAACAAGAGACACAGACAAAGAGAGGCAAACGGACAGACTTTGGTAGTACTACCAACAGTAATTCCAGATGATAAATGTGTGTTTTATTGAACAGAGAATGAACATAAGGGTACATCAGTGAAGGAAAGAAGAATAACTGCAAGCCTTCCTGGAAGGTAAAAAACAACTGGCTCTTTTCAGACATTAAATGCCAAAACAGTACAAAGCAAGAAGAAAATAATCTCATTCTTAGGATATTAATATTTTGAAAAGGGTGGAGAGAATCGAATACAGGTGTGGGGTCTTAACTCGTATAATCCGAGCACTTGGAAGGCTGAGACAGGAAAATCTCTGAGTCCAAGGCCAACCTGGGCCATAAAGTGAGTACTAAGCCAATCAGAGTTCAAGAGCAGGCCCTATCTCACAAAAACAAATTTTGAAAATACATACATTACCTATGGATCAAGGATGTGAAGTTCATGTTATATGGAAGTCAGGAATTCATTTTTAAGCACTTTATACAGAATCCCATTTTCTCATCTGCAAAACAGTGGCCTAAAGTCAATAATTTTAAACTTCTGTGAGCATTCATCAATGCCCTTAGCAATACTGCTTCATTGCACCACAAAGCCTACCTGTGAAGTGTTCTGAAGGAGGAAGTAAGAAAGAAAAAAAAAAGAGAAAGAAGGAAGGAGTAAAGAAGGAAGACAGTGTTGGGGGGAAGGGAAGGAGAGAGGGAAAAGGGAAGGGAAAAAGGTTGGTGGGTAAACAGAAGTGGAGAAAGAAAGACATGGGTGGGGTGGACATTGCAAGGGACAGATCACATGGTAATCATAAACATGCAAAGAAGTGAGAATTCTTGAAGTCAATTTAAATTAATTATCTACCCTACTATTTTCTGCAAATATTTTTGACACAATCAGGTAAACAACTCCTAAAAATGAACCTGAAATGAACCTGACCTAAAGAAACATTTTCCCAAAGGAAGCAATGTTACTTCTAAGTACTGTTGAATATTTTTTAAAGAACTTAAAAAAGATGTTACAATTTTTCAGTAGTTGCTTGAAGAATAGGAGGGAACAAATATTGATGTAGAGTTTCCTTTCTGATAGGTCTAGCCAAGCTGGAGATGGGGAGGCCTGAACAGAGATAACCCAAAGCTGACTCTGCTATCCCCAGCAAGGGCCAGACTTCACCAAGGAAATAAAACAATTTTAGCTTGACTGTCACCTAAAAATAGAAATGTGTAGGAACAGTGGCGATGAGGCAGAAGGCTGGAGAAAAATCAGAACAAACAGGAAGTGGACTGAATGGCAGCCAGGTCCTTATTTTGTCACTGATCCTGAATTTGGCTCTCTTTAAGCTCCTTAAATTTGCCTGGAGGGTGTGTGTCTCCATAGGAAAAGCATGCGTGTTCATCTGTTTTATATATGGTATCATCCACCTTGAAATAAAACTTCCATTGTTGCTCTTGCTTTGAGTGACATCCATCAGAGGAAGCTCCCTAAGAAGTCAGGGGACACTGCTGGATGCTCTGCCAGAGCAGGATGAAGAAAGAGTCTCTGGCAGCCAATCCTGACACCCCTGGTTAATATGAATGAGCCCATGAAGATTTCCTTGTCACAGATGTTCTATTTGTGCTCAGGTTGTTTCAAACATCTCTCAAGGAACAAGAAATAAGGCAGCTTTTCTGTTCTGCTAAGAGAGGGGCAGATCACAGTGGCTCTGACCTGGAAGAAAATAATCAACATCCTCACTGGCAAAAGAAAAAGAAACCATAAAAGTCAACATTCACATTAATTCATGTGAGCCTATTCCTGCAGGTTTATGTTCCAGTTTTCCAAGTAAAAATTTAGACCAAGCCAAAGGAACATTGCATCACAGGCCATTTGCCAGTTACCTTTACAAATGATCATTTGTTCCGTTTGCATCTTTAACTACTGAATTCTCATCTATCCTCCTAAAATAATTGTATTTGTTATCTCTACTATTGCATGCATCGCTAAACATTTTATCTAGTTTCTAGAAGAGAACAGTTAACAAAAAATTATTTGTAATAATATATACAATCCTTTTTAGTAACTTTAAAAATTGTTATATTTTACATTATTTTCATTATCAGGAAGACGTTGTAGATATTTTATGTGAATGCTAGTGAGAAAAAACCCACGAGTTCCTGAGTTTCCACGTCCTACATTGTAGCTCCTCCGTACTAAATTTAATTGTGGTGTTAGACGTGTGTGTTTGCCTTCTCTGACATTCATAATTCTCAGCAGAGTTTGAAAGCAACTCATGACACAGAAACTGAGTTAGATTTCAGCTTAGAAAATTGAGTTGGCAATCTTCAGTATATTTCTTTGTTTTGTTCTAAGATGAGCAACAAAACTAACCTTTACAGAAAAGTGGATCATTTTCCAGTTAAATAATTTGGGTAAACTCTTACTTTGTGCACTCTGGTGGAATATATATGGTAGCATGGGTAGATATCCTCGAACCCTCTTCTGCTGCCTAGCAACTGCCCACAGAAAATGTAATTTTATCACATTCTTGGATTTCCAAGAAGCAAGGAAAATTTCAAATGCTTTATAGGTGAGACAAAGCCTTGAGTAAAGACACATTGTCTAGGACCTATGTTTGGGGGACAGTCAATGTCACCTGCTTTACTAACTCTGGATATCTTGATAGCATCAAATATCTCTGCATTAGGGCAGTCCTACTTCCAGGGTATTTGTAGACAGATATAGAAGTTGAAAATAAAGCCCAAATGGGACTGTGTTCCTGCTATCTTTTGGTGCTGTTGCTGCTATTTTAATAGAACATAAGCTCAGAAGAGGTGGTTTTTGTGTGTGTGTGTGTGTGTGTGTGTGTGTGTGTGTGTGTGTGTGTGT
>CAJQZJ010000579.1:495454-531787 GCA_907164525.1 Lophiomys imhausi
TGTGTGTGTGTGTGTGTGTGTGTGTGTGTGTGTGTGTGTGTGTGTGTGTGTGTGTGTGAATGTTCATGCTCCAAGAATGGAAAGGATCCCCGGGCAGACTAACAGTGACAAGATATTGCTAACTTAATCCCTTGATGGTGTGGAGTGAGGGAAACGGAAATGAGGTTCTTGGTCTCTCTTGCCCTAACTCGTGGACTTGAGTCATCTATTATATATATCTTCAAGTGTCCCGAGGAACCCCTAGTCTGCAGCGTTCGTTGATGGGTGTATGAGCTCATACCATACAAGACTAGACTGTACTAGACTTGATTGAGCTGAGGATTAATCCCAGCTCTTAGAGCTTCATAGATTTCTTTCAGGGATGTATTTTCCACCTTCACCTGCCTGTGGGTTCTTATACCTCTCACTCCAAACTCTACTATCTAATTCCATGCAGGATCATGTACAAGAAGTCAGCCAGCCCACGTGCTGGAACTTCAGTGCAGAGAGAGGTCTGTGTTTAGCCCTTCACCTGCCAGAACTGGTTCGCAGCCTCTGCAGACCACACTTTCCCATGCTATAAATAAGTCAAAATTTTTCTTACTCTCTCTCAGTGAACTCTTTCAGGCCTTCCTTAGAAGTTTGAATCTCAGAGTCACAGCTCTTCCTTGTGGACAGTAGGTTCAAAAGCATTCTATCCTTGGTTCTTATTTGCAGTTTATGACAATTGTTTAACAAATAAACATACTCCAGGTTAAGGTTTTTCAACAGAATGAAGGCCAATGTAACCTTCCCAACATGAAGGGAAGCTTCACATAGCTTACTATGTGACATTCTAAAAAGACATTATATATTTCATTTTGGCTATCAGACAATTGAAACAATGGACTTCGGGACCTTAGACTACTCCTGGGGGGGCCCACCAGAAGGGATATTTTCTCCCAGAAAGAGATTTGCAAGTTGTCAGACTACTTCTCAGGAAGATAAAGCTGAAAAAGTGATGGACAGGACCATACTTTGATGGATAGGGATGCTTACATATGCATACCTCTGGCCCTCTGTTTAAAAACTAAAACTAAACTGCTTATTGGAAGTCTGATGATGGATTCAGAGAGTCACTGGATCTTTTTGATCCTCTTCCCAATGTGAGCACATTGAATAAACCCCCCCTTTCTGCTTTTCACTATTTAAACAAAATACAAAAGAAAACAAAGTACAAAAACAAGACAGATTGTTTTAGAATTTAGCCTTTCGGCTGTGTACTAGGGCAAGAGGGTGGCAGAGATCTTAGAGGCAGGGATACACATGGGAGAGGAATTGTCATTGGTCCAAGACTCTCCCATATCAGACAGATTTCTCAAGAAACCATCTGAGAAAGCAGTGCCCACTAAGGCCACTGGGAAGTAAAGGGCCTCCTGGGGTGCTGCCAGGAAAGAGGTGCCATTGTCTTTAGGCACCCTTGCTTCAGAAGCACCTTAGAGAATGCAAGCCTGACCCAAGCTCTAGCTCCCACTCAGCCTGTGATGTCAGACAAAGGGCTGTTCTGAGCCCAGGCAAGGGAGTAAGCTATGAGAGTCAAAGGCACTTTCAGGAAGTTTCCAAACCTAGGAGTGCTAAGCCCAGCAGCCAAGACTGAAATGGAAATACTGGACAGTTGTTCCTTTGGTGTTCATAATTTGAGGGGAAAATATCAGACTCACAGATTCTGCAAATGATATTTGAGTTCTCAGTCGGACATTGTGTCTGAAGATGTCTTGATGCTCTGAAATATTGGTCAGGTTCTAAATTTTATGCAACATATAGGGAACTGTCATTCAAATATTCTGAACCAGATGCCAACTGGGATCCTGCTGATAAATAATGAAATAAAAGACAACAAAAACTAATTAACATGTATCAGTATTCGTTAAGACTCTAAAGAGTAACCATTCCCTCATGGGGAATATAAGGGATGATATCCTCTGGTTCACTAAAGCCATATATTTTCAGAAGAGTTTATATGTTGGGGCTTACAGTAGGGTTGCTAGAAAAAGTTGCAGGAGGCTTAACTCCTTCTTTTCCTAGGTGTGTTTTCATCCCAAATACAAACATGCTCAAATGTACCCTGGTTTTCCCAGTTGGATCGGATTATTACAATGTTCACTCTAAAATCAACTAAGGAGTTTATTACAATAGAAATCATTCATGTTTGGAGGCATTTGTGTGTGAAGGTTTTAAGGACACAAAAGACCAAAAAATTCAGAGACAATACAACTCTTACAGATATTTTCCCTTAAGGCTATTTGCCAGTTTAGCATAATCTGCTACATGGCCACTGTGGAGGGGGTGGAGACTGAGAGAGTGCGGTGCTCTGAAAAGCATCCAGTTGCTCCTGGATATGTGGAAAGGCACTTAGGTTCAGCAGTACTGATCAAAGGGACCCTGGCCTAGGGCCTGCAGGCAGGGGCAAGAGACTGCTGAAAATGAGCACAGGGGAATTTGAGAACGGAAAGGTTTTGAGCTAGAACATGATAACACTGGCGCATCTCCACAGACGAGTTAAAGCTCATGAATTATACACATGAATAAATATTATGTGATATGAATTTCACGTTAATAAAGCTACTAAATGCGCAAACATTTTTTAAATGCTAAAGCATGTGGTCCCTTTCTGACCAGGACTTAACAGTGATCCCAGGGACTCTTCAAAGCCCAGCTTCAATTTAGCACAATCTTCAGCTTAATGAAGATGGCCTCCCACTCTTACAACTTCTTAGCATATGCATTCTCAGTCCTTTCAAGAGGAAGATGAAATCATTCTGAGCCTCAAATTGTCTCTGATTTGTAATCCAGCATTCACATGAGTTACTTGGTCTATCAGGAAACAAGGCAATATCATCACAAACCAAGACACAAAAACAGACAAATAAAAGTGGCTCAAACAATTTTAGATATTATAGTTAATAGACATCAGTTTTAAAACAGCCAATATATTTTTTCACAATTTAACATTTATTTATTACTTCAAGTTACATCTCTACTACCACCCCCTCCCTCCACCCCCTCCTGAAAATTGCTAATATTTTAACAGAATAAATATAATGGAGAATTTTAGCACACAATTTGAAACTGTAATCATGATCCAAATAGAAATTCTGAACTGAGTTATACTGATTGCCTAATATATACATTCAATATATTTGTTTACAAAGAGAATGCAAAGAGCTTAAAAGAATAGGTAATCTGGAAAGATGAGGTGAAACTACCCAGATCAAATTGGAGAAACAAAAATAAACAAAAAGGAGAGAGAGAGAGAGAGAGAGAGAAATGAAAGCATGTTAATTGGCCCATTGGTGTAGACAGGTGATTGATTGGCCATCAGTCTGAAACCTTATAAAGAGTCAAACTAATGGAAAACGTTTGATATGTTCCACACCTTTGGACTGTCCCTGCATTAGTGCCACCCAAGCCATTACTATTACTCATGATAGCATCAGGGTCTCTTGGGAACTTAACAGCCATACCTAAGCACCATTCCTATAGAGAGGGTCAGTGTCTGCATAGAATTGCTCATCACAGAGATGGTTGGAATTAAATGACACACTTTACACTTTTATCAAGTCCAATAATCAGAGCTTCAAGGTAATGATCAGCTCCAGCAGCTACAAACACAGAAGGTAGCAATGAGCTTCAGATCTGATGCCACCAGTGGTACCCAAGGGCACAGCTGATGTTCATTGTCTTCTGCCTCTACCACCAATTCTAGGTTTCATTTATTCTTGCTCTGCTCTTCTGTGCGTTGTTCCTTGTTCAGTGGGATAGTCCCCAATCTTTACTCCTTATGTCAATGTTCCTCAACCTTCCTAATGCTGTGTCCTTTAATACAGTTCCTCATGTGTTGGTGATCCCCACCATAAAATTATTGGTGCTATTTCATAACTGTAATTTTGCTACTGTTATAAATCATGACATAAATATCTCTCTTTTCCAATTGTCTTAGGCAAGCCCATGAAAGTCTTGGTTGACCCACAAAGGATGTCATGACCTACATGTTGTTCAGAACCATTTGGCTTATGGCTTTGATTGCTTAGATACATCAACTTTTTCATTTTGTAACTGATGTCATTCAGAATATTGTCACCCAGCCTGGTGTGATAGCAGACACCTTTAATACCAGCATTCAGGAGGCAAAGACCGGCAGATCTCTGTGAGTTTGAGGCCAGCCTGATCTACAAAGCAAGTCCAGGACAGCCAGAGCTATTATACAGAGAAACCCTGTCTCAAAACAACAACAACAAAAATTGTCACCTCTCACCACACAACAAATTAGAGAAACTTGAGTGAATTCATTCAAATCCAGATCAACCATTCCTTGTTCCCAATAGTGAACAGCAAATATGCGACCACATGATTTTTCTATTTTTATAAACTCTACTTATATAACACCTATATATACTCCATATATACTCCATTTTCATCCTTACCTTCTTGCTTCCAAGTAAAAGGAACAACAACGAAAGGCCAAGTGTAGTTTCAGTTCTGAATCAACAGAATACTTATTGTGTCTTGTGGTACCATTGCCAATTTCTTCCTCCTCCTTCTCATAAATCAGAATTTCTTATATGACAGATCTGATTAATACAGAGGCAGGAACTACAATTGTGGCCCCTGAGTCACTAGGAGTGATGAACAGTCATCCTATTTCTACATTATGAGTTAAAATAAAATACTTCATTTAAACAACTATTAATAAAAGAGACAAAGAGGTTTCCAATGCAATTACAATGGAGAGGAAGAAAGAAGATATGAGTCACTTAGTTACTTGATGAGAAAATAATTGTTCAAGTTTATTACCCAGTCACAGTCTGTGGTGTCTATAGAAAATCTGCATATCCCATGGCTCTGGCTGTTCCTGTATGCAATATCCTATCCTGATCATTAAAATTCAATTTTTATCTGTTTAAAAACATTTTCAATATTAAGATTGTATTGGGCTACATAGGCATTGATCTTTGTATATTGATACAAAATTAAGAGTATATTTAGACACATTGGAATAGATCTTTGTATATTGATACAAAATTAAAGGTAACACTTCCTAATGGTATTGTACCTAGAGATACTTAACAATGAAATGTGAAGCTCTGGCCTCTTGATACCAACTGTCTTAAACTGTTTAGGATAGTTAAGAAATACAAATTCCTAGTCATGCAAGCATGTCACTTTGTTAGCTACTATGACAGTCTATCACAGATATTCTCTAAGCTACTCGGAAATCAAGTTGTTAAGAGACAAGCAACATTTGCTTATCTAAATACAAGAGATAGATAGGGCATCTCCAAAAACCCCAAGAGATCTGCAGAATATGGCATTCAAAGATGTTGTCTTAAATTAAGATTTTTTAATATCGAGACATGTCAGCTCCTGAGAGCACCCCCTATTCAACTCCAAGTAGAAGTTGAGCATCGAAGAATCTCCAGTGTGAGATGGTTGAATTAGTGGCAAGCCTATCACTTGGCATGAAAAAACCTCTTGCTTCAACTGCAGACAGACTGCTGTCCAAAAAGGACAAAACTTGGTAGCAGGGAAGTCGACAGCCTAGCTCTGCCAAGACAGGGTAGGTAAGTCCTTCATAATCCCTGCTCTACAATAAATGTCTGTCAGAGAAACAAGACCAAAAGGCTGAAGATTGATGTTGGAATGTATGGAGAGAAAATGGGAACTGTCCAGGCAGCCACTGGTATGTCATTTCTTAGTTTTGGAAGCTGCAAGCCCTGCACTTCCTATATAATCAGATATATTTATCCCTCTCAGGTCTCTGAGGTGGTTAAGAATAGATAGCTAGAGTCTCATAGTTAAATTTTGAGTTGTTTATGAATCAAGAGGGTGTTCTGGATCTAAGAAGATGTTTTTAATAGTGATGCAAGTTAGTATGAAAGCTGAGTCAAATATAGAACTTTAAACTCATGGAGATGGTTAGATGGTAGAATGTTAAAGTCAGGAGCCAAATATGTATGAACTGGACATTGGGAAGATATACTGGGCCATTTAACTCTCATAAATGTGGCATATTTATTTCTGTTGTTTTGTATAGTATTTACTGTTATAAGAGAAGGAACCATTTGTTGGACTGAAAGGGGAAGCTGTTGGGGGGAAGAAGGTGGAAGGGTGGGACAGGAAGGGGGAGTAGGGAAGGGATTGTGACTGAGATGTGACTTGAAGAAATAAAAAAATAAAGTATTAAAAATTTTTTCAATTAAAAAAAAAAACTCAAACAGACTTCCTTCTCCTGGGGAAGACAGGGTGCTAGGAGAGAGGCAGACACGTGAGGGTTTGTGTACAGGAAGGAGGTGTTTCTGCAAGGCTGTGGCTAAGCTGCTGGCACAGAAGTACACAGCTGAGTCTCCCAGCTCTGTGGGTTGTATAGTCAGAGTGAAATATGAACCATCTGGCCTTTCAACTGAAAACCGATCCTTGAATAGCTCAGAGTTGTCCAAGACTTTACCACTGTAGAAAGAAACCAGAAACTCCATCTGCTGTCCTAAGATCTGTTTGTACCAATAGAAGTATAGGTGATTAGAAATAGGGTCACAGCTGATGTTCACCGTCTGCCCCATATTTGTCACTTGATGACTTCGGATCTGTACAACTTGGGGTCCTGTGTGTCCTGTGGAAACAAAAAGGTTAATGGAATGCTTTAAAATTGTCTCAGTATGCAATGGAAATTGTCTAGAGTTCCTTAGAATCCACCTGCTGTCGGGAGACTAAAAAGTATCCAGCACAGGAGCCAGATGCACATAGTAGGGTCACGGCAGAAGTGCAGCTTCTCCTAGCTTGAGCGACTGGGCATCTGAAACAGAGGAGGGGCACACAGGCAAGTTTTATCAGAGTTATTGGTGAGTGGCAATAGCTACCCTCTCCAGACTGCCCTCTATGGGAGAAATAAGCAGAACCTGGTGTCATGCACATAGCAGACACCCCCAGACACCCCAGTGTTCAGAAGTCTGTTCTGCCTATGAGATCTGATGGTATGCGCAGGACAGAGGGCTGTTTCTAGGAGTGATGGGAGGAAATGCAGAGTTGAGCCAAAGGAGGTTCCAAGAAGCAAGTCTTTCTCAGAAATGTCAGGTGCTTTTCTTCGTTACTGTGGTGAGCAACAATTCAGAGGCTCTACAACTAATAATATAAAATACAGTGAGTCAGCATAAACGTGTTAAAAAAAACTCCAGTGGAAGAGGGAAGCAAGAGTTGAGAGAACCTGACCTTAGTAAGCAAAGAGAGTGAATTAAGCAGAGGTAAAAATCAAATGAGGAGCGATTAGCCTAGGACATAGGAACTCAAAGAGCCTCTTGGGGAGGGGATGGAATGTCGCAGAGACGATGGGAATCTTCTTGGAAATGAAATGAGGACTGAGTGCACTGGTTCTTCTTGAAAAGAGAAGTCATGTAAGGGTACGCATTGGAAAAGGATTGCTGAGAACAGCTAAGTGGTCCTTAAAAAATTTCTCAGGACTACAAACTCTTTCAAACGACTTAAACGTGAGCTTGTCAGTCCCGTACTCAACTGTAGACCCTGTATTACTCAAGTCAGAGACTGTTGGGCAGACAGAATTTGACAATGTGTTAGCTAATTGGCAGGTGGTACTGTGGTCTGAGGTTTCTACTGGAGTCCTGTGGGCACTGAACTGAGTCTCAGGGCTCAGGTGGACCTGTTACACCAGCAGTTTCCTGGAAGACTGAGGAGGTTTGCATACAGGGCGGTAAGAGCTCTGCAGGGCTGTGTCTTGGCTGCTAGCACAGAAGTATGTGGCTGAGTCATCAGGCTTCAGGGCTGTGATCTGAAGGTCTAAGTAGGATTTCCCTGGATTGTGGGGTTGGAAGCGACTTGAGACAGTCTGGTTTTCCACGAGGTTTTGATAGTTATAGGAAAATATTAGCTCTATGGACTTCTCAGCACGTTGTCTGTACCAATACATAGCATTATGTCCTAGATACTGTTCACATATCAGGGTCTTTTCATTCCCTGTGACTGCCACAAGATGTTTTGGTTTCTGGATAATTCTAGCGTCCACTGGACCTGTGGGAATAAGGAAACAAATTTAATCCTCAGTAGAATTATAAAAGGATGTGCTATGGGAAATACCGAAGAGTATGGAGCAAGGTTAGCACTCACCTTGCAGTAGGAGACAAAGGGCCAGGCAACTGAAGAGCCTGGAACCCATGGCAGTGTTGCAGAGGTTAGGTTCTGTGTCTCCTTCTCCAGGTCCTGGCTGCCTGGGTGCCTTTAGCTGATATGCTAAAGTTTGCTTAGATGCGTCCTGTCCCTACAGGTGGCTTCAGTTCACACTTCCTTTTTGCCCTTTGTGCTTGAGGGGCTGATCATGCATACATAGGCTCCCAGACACAGACCATATACCCAGATGCCTCCGGAGACTCTTCAGACAGTTTCCGGCACCAGCAAATGGTACTCTCCTTCTTCTTTCTGCTTTGCAGTACCCCCCCTTCTCTGACACAGATTCAGTTTCTTTGCAGAAACACCATTCCTTCTGTCTCTCATGGACCCAGATCAGGCACACCCAGGCTTTCTCTCCTCCATCCTAAGAAAAGCACCCTCATTGCTCATCAGAGCTTTTTCTGAAGCCAGCTGTACATCATTTTAAGACACAGAAATTTAATGATAACTAGGTAAGAAGCACCTCCGTGAGTGCTGAGAGAGGAAGGAGAGGAATATGCTGTAACAGCTACCGCCTCCTCTACACACCCCCCTCCGTCCCACTTGGGGAACACCTCACTTCCTAGATGCCTAACTGCATATGAAAAGGAGAGACAGATAGAGAAAGCTGCTTAAGAACATCTGATTCCAAGAGACAGCACCAGGAACAATATAGGTTTGGGAAGTCCTACTGTCTCCCAGCTCCATCCCCACCATCTCCTCTTGATCAGAACAAAGAGCAAAGCCCTACTCTTTACTTCCTGCCCAGCTCCCTCCCCTTCGTCCCTTCCCCCCCCCCCCCCCCCCCCCCCCCCCGTTATCAGTCTCAAGAGTTTCAATGAAGTCACAGCTCCCCCTAGAGCATAAATGAGTACATTACACTCCACTCCTCCCGCCCTCATTTTCCTCATGGTACCTGAGGTAGAGATACACAGAAAGATTAATCAGAAGTGTTGAAGTTAGGGTGATCCGTAGGCTAAGGAGGCATTTGAAGCCCCGAGGAAAGATGTATTTCCCGCAAGCATCAATTATTGATGAAAGACCCAAAATTAGTCAAAAATTACCTAATTACCCACTTGTCAGCCTTTGCTCCTACACTAGGAAAAGGGTGTAAAGCAGACTATTATAAAATAGGCTATCTTGATTTGTTTAAAAATCACTAGTGAATGATGTTCTTCCTCTTGAATGCTGAGAGTGGGGGGTTATAATGTACATTTTGGGAAATTTTAAATCTAATTGCTTTTAGGCATCTAAATAATTTCATCTTCTCATTTTTCTTGAAAGCTGGATGTAGGTAAAGCCTGAAATAATTATTTGCAACCCTGTGTCAAGCATTAAGACGATTAGGGTAACCTTCAGGAAGGATTTCCACTCTTCTCTAGCAGGAACTCCAGTGTTCTCCAACCCTCTCAGGGCTTTACAGGGTGCGGGAGGCTAACTGTGCTTCCTAGTGATTGAACGGATGAGGGCAATAATAAATAAAAGATCACATGGAAAGGGTAACTCTAAGTATTTGTTTCCCATGTGGTATTGTTGGCACTGGCTTATTTATATTGGCAGTTTGGCATGCATTGAAACTGCAGTCTCACAATGTAAGCCTGGAATGTAACTGACTAAATTTATCTGGCATGAGTTGAACACTTGTACTTTAATGGTGATCAGGCAACAGAAGCATTTCAGTGTGTGCCAAGCTTTGTTTAAAGGAGGCATGAGAGTGAAAGGGGGCACTTCCTTCCTTCCTTCCTTCCTTCCTTCCTTCCTCCCTCCCTCCCTCCCTCCCTCCCTCTCCCCTCCCTCCCTCCCTCCCTCCTTCCTTCCTTCCTCCCTCCTTCCTTCCTTCCTTCTTTTCTTTTTACTTATTTTTTGGGTTTTTTTTTTGGGGGGGGTTGTCTTTTTGTTTTTGTTTCGCTTTGTTTCTGTTTTTTTGAGACATGGTTCCTCTGTACAGCCATGGCTGTCCTGGAACTAGCTCTGTAGACCAGGTTGGCTTCCAGCTCTCAGGATTTTGCATGCCTTATGCCTCTGGGATTAAAAGCATGCATGGCCACCATCTGGCAAAGTTTCTTTTCTTAATTCCCCTTTCTTGTCAGGATTCCTTCATTCTTTAGAGACTTAATTACTTTATGACACAAAATGTTTACCATTTTGTTTACCATTTTCTCTTCCACAGTCTTATATTTGTTACTAACCTGAAGAGAACTATCTTTTTTTTTTTTTTTTTTAGCAAGGATATTTAGGAAATGGGGCATGAACTCTAGATACATGTTTGGAATATGACACTGTCCTCAGGGCACCAGAATAACTAAGGTAGGGGGCATACACAGTCTATAAACAAATGCACACATGCACATGCATTTCTAATTCTCTTTATTGATAGTGAAAAGCTAGGAGTTCGCTAATATTTCCAGTTCATTCTAGTTCTTGCATTCTCCAGAACTAGCTCCATGTCTGCAGCTTTCTTATGCAATGCTGAGAAATCTAGCATCTGTTACCCTTAATCGGTTTACATATGTGATCACTAGTCTGCATGCAGCCAGTCGACTATTTCAGCTATCTCCCTTCTCACCTGCTAACATACCCCACTCATGTTCTGATTCCTCAACACTGAAGAGCAGTATGCAGAGCACCTCCTCCTTTTGGCTCAGTTTCTCACATCCCACACAAGGCCTGTGTTGTCCATATGCTCTTCTCCCTCTTCTGGGGCTTCAACAACCTGCATGAGGCTGCTTCATGTGCCTCTTTGTACTCTAGCACCAGACTCAACTGAGGATGTCCTCTTCACGTTACACAAGTGGCTCTTAAACTGTGGGTTGTGTCTCCTTTGGGGTCTCAAACAACCCTTTCACAAAGGTTGCCTGAGACCATCAGAAAACACATATATTTACATTACCACTCATAACAGTAGCAAAATTACAGTTATAAAGTAGCAGCAAAAATAATGTGATTGATGATTACCATATTAGAGGGACACAGAGCTAAGAATGTTAAGAATAACTGATTTATATGGTCTCCATCTTCTTACCCAGGACCTTCTTCTACACAGACACAAATAAATACATTCTTTAGTCCTCTGACAACAATGAATTTTTAAAAATATTTATTTATTACTTCGGGTTACATCTTCATCACTGTGCCTCTTTCCACTCCTCCCAGTCCCGCCCTCACACCCTCAACCCCTATCCCTTCCATCTCGCTCCTCTGGAGAGGAGTGTCCCTACATAACAGTCCCCCACCCCAGTTCAGCAGTCATATGAGGGCCAAGAGCCTCCTCATACACTAGGGGCCTATAAGGCAGAACCACTAGGGAAAAGTGTCTCACTGACAGAAAACAAAGTCTATATTCCTGTTCCCTTTGGTGCATTGGCTGTAGTATAGTTATCCTGTACTATGTGGCTAAAATCCAATTGTAAGTGAATAGATGCCATGTTCATCCTTCTGAGTCTGGGTTAGCTCACTCAGGATGAGCTTCTCTAGTTGCATCCATTTGGCTGCAAATTGCATGATTTCATTGTTTCTGATAGCTGAGTAGTACTCCAATGTGTAAATGTGCAACAGGTTTTTGTTTTTTGGGTTTTTTTTTTGTTTTTGTTTTTTTTTTATCCATTCTTTGGTTGAGAGACATCTGGGATGTTTACACTTTCTAGCTATTATAAATAAAGCTGCTATGAAAATAGTTTAGGAGATGTCCTTGTGGTTTGCTAAGGACTCCTTTTAAAGTATGTCCAGGAGTGGTATGGCTGGGTCTTGAGGTAGAGCTATTCCAAGTTTCTAAGATATTGCCACACAGATTTCCACAGTGGCTGTACAAGCTTACACTCCCACCAGCAATGGAGGAGTGTTCCCCTTTCTCCATAACCTCGCCAGCATGTGCTGTCATTTGAGTTTTTGATCTTAGCCATTCTGACAGGTGTGAGATGGAATCTCAGAGTCATCTTGAGTTGCATTTTTCTGATGATTAAGGATGTTGAGCATTTCTTCAGGTGACTCCCAGCCATTAGGGATTCCTCCTTTGTGAATTCTCTATTTAGCTCCGTCTCCCATTTTTTGATTGGATTATTTTGTTTCTTGGCATTTAGTTTCTTGAGTTCTTTGTAGATTTTAGATAATAGCCCTCTATCAGATGTGGGGTTGGTGAAGATTTTCTCCCAGTCTGTTGGTTGCCGTTTTGTTCTAATGACTGTGTCTTTTGCCTTACAGAAGCTTTTCAGTTTCATGAGGTCCCATTTATTGATTGTTGATCTCAGGTCCTGAGCTGTTGGTGTTCTGTTCAGGAAGTTGTCACCTGTGCTGATGAGTTCCAGGGTTTTCCCCACTTTCTCTTGTAATAGATTTAGTGTGACTGGCCTTATGTTAAGGTCTTTGATCCACTTGGACTTAAGTTTTGGACAAGGTGATAAATATGGGCCTAATTTCATTCTTTTACATGTGGACATCCAGTTGAATCAGCACCATTTGTTAAAGATGCTGTCCTTTTTCCATTGTACGGTTTTGGCTTCTTTGTCAAACAATTAAGTGACCATAGGTATGTGGTTTTGTTTCTGGGTCTTCAATTCGATTCCATTAATGGAATCCACTGATCTGTTTCTATACCAGTACCATACTTTATTTTTTATTTCTATTGCTCTAGGGTACAGCTTGAAATCTGGGATGGTGATGCCTCCAGCTGTTTTTTTTTTTTATTGTACAGGATTGATTTAGCTATTCTGGGTTTTTTGTTATTCCATATGAAGTTGAGAATTGCTTTTCCCAGGTTTATAAAGAATTCTGGTGGTATTTTGATAGGAATTGCATTGAATCTGTATATTGCTTTTGGCAGGATGGCCATTTTTATTATGTTGATCCTACCTATCCATGAGCATGGGAGTGTTTCCATCTTCTGATGTCCTTTTCAATTTCTTTCTTCAAGGACTTGAAGTTCTTGTCATACAGGTCTTTCTCTTGCTTGGTTAGAGTTACCTCCAGGTATTATATATTGTTTGGTGGCTATTGTGAAAGGTGTTGTTTCCCTAATTTTTTTCTCAGCCCATTTATTTTTGTGTAAAGAAAGGCTTCCATTTCTTTTAAATTAATTGTGTATCCAGCCACCGTTCTGAAGGTGTTTATCAGCTGTAAGAGTTCTCTGGTGGAATTTTTGGGATCACTTATGCATACTATCACATCATCTGCAAATAGGGATAATTTGACTTCTTCATTTCCGATTTGTATCCCCTTGATCTCCTTTAGCTGTCTTATTGCTCTAGCAAGAACTTCAAGTACTATATTGAAGAGATATGGGGAGAGTGGACATCCTTGTCTTGTGCCTGAGTTTAGACTAAATGCTTCAAGTTTCTCTCCATTTACTTTGATGTTAGTTACAGGCTTGCTGTATATTGCCTTTATTATTTCTAGGTATGGTCCTTGTATGCCTGTTCTCTCCAGGGCTTTTAGCATGAAGAGTTACAACAATGAATTTTTAATTGGCAATTTGCTTAGTATGCAGTTTGAGGAAACATTAATGTGACAGGGAGGCTTTGCCTGACCCTACATGCTCTCCATGGCCCACCATACCCAGACAGATCTTCCAGGTGTGAGGTTGCTGGTGGAGACCACTGAATGCGGATTTGCACCACTTGGGCTCTCTGAGCCCTTTGTAGGTTTGTTTTGGTTTTTTATTTGTTTGTTTTTGGTTCCTTTTCATTCACCCTGTTCTTAAGGAAGCATTCTTTATTTCTTGATGCTGCAAACCCTAGGATCTTGCCCTCCATCTTGACTATTTTGTGTTAAAAAAAAAAGTTACCATCTGCATTTGGTCTTCATCAGATCACAGGCTTCCCTTAACCACTTCCTCTTCTGTCCTTCCTGGCACAGCCTCCTCCTCACTTATCAGTACTTGCAAATTACCTTAAACAACCATAGAAGTGATAATGTGGATGGGAAAAGCCCACAAAGCCTCAAATCGGTACAAAGGCCTGCTGAGGCGGCATGATGGTGGCAGGTGGATCACTCTGAGTTGAAGGCCAGCCTGGTCTACAGAGTGAGTCCAGGACATCCAGGGCTATTATACAGGCAACCAAGAAATGGTGAGAGCAGGAGAAATAGTCTTCCCAGGCAAGTGCATACCAACTGGTTTCCAATACTCAAATGGTTGGCCCTGAAAACATACATACAAGTAACATTATGGAGTCCAAACAAGTTATATTTAGGAATACATATGTACACACACACATACACACATAATATACATGTGCAGATACACATACTACATGAATGTAAGAACAGCTAATAAAAAAAGAGGCCAAGGATTTCAAAGAGGGCAAGGAGGAGTATATGTATGGGAGAGCTTTGAGAGAGCAAAGAGAAAAATTATGTAATCCTATTATCTTTAAAATAAAGGAAATAAAAAATGTTAGATAAAAGGAAAGTACATTCCCCTTACTGAGAACACTAACCCCACCACTTGCTCCTCCACACTTGCTTCACTGAAAGTGGATCTGGAAGGTGTGAATGTCCCCAGGTGTGAAACATTCTAATCACCACCCACTCATCATGCTCAGACTCCAGGGCTCAGAACCACAGTTAGAAGCTCTTGTTTTACCATTAGAGGGACAGCCCTGAACTATGTTCCCCAAAGACTCCTCCCTGCTGTTTTCTGGTCACCAAACATGTTGACTCTGTTCAAGGTCATTGATTATAAGAAAAACTAAGTAGACACTTGGCAAACTAAAAATAATAATGTTTCCTTAAAAATATATATAGGCTGTTGAAGAGATGATGGCTCAGTCGTTAAGAGCACTGGTGGCTCTTCCAAAGGACCCTGGTTCGATTCCCAGCACCCACAGGGCAACTGACACTTGTTTGTGACTCCAGTTCCAGGGCTGTGACACCCTCATACATCCAGTCAAAACACTAATGAACATAAAATAAAAATAAACTTTAAAATGTTTTTTAAAGAACATTTCCAATGACCTTCCAATCTCATTGTTTTGCTGGGTGTGGTGGTGGCACATGCCTCTAATCCCAGCACCTGGGAGGCAGAAGCAGGTGGATCTCTGTGAATTCGAGGCCAGCCTGGTCTACAACGTGAGTTCAGGATAGCCAGGGCTATTATAACGAGAAGCCCTGTTTTGAAAACAAAACAAAACAAACAAACAAACCAAAACTAAGTAAAAAAAAAAAAATAGGCTGTCGATTTTTGTTATATCATGTGTGAATTTGGTAGATGGTCAACCAGTACTAAGGTGAAACAACTTTTAAAAATGCATAGCATAATATACAGACAAATTCGATCAATAAGGCATGAATTTCTGTCTTCAGAGTTGGGAGGACATTTGGGAAAGGAATGCTTAGAGAACATAATTTGGAGAAGAAAGATTTGTGCCAAACCCTGTAATCTAGCCGGCTAGTCCTGGGCCCTATCCTAACTTCTCTCTGTCTGGGGCAGAGGTGGAGGTTTACAAAGGGTTCACTGTAAAGCACAGGCTGGAATGCACTACATATCCCAGGTTGACCTCACACTCAGAGCAGTCCTCCTGCCTCAACCTCCAAAATGTCAGAATTACTAACATGAGCCACCATACCTAGCTTTTTTCTCTAAAGAAATTCTGTTTTCTACAAACTATTTCTACTACCTATGAAGAGCCAAAACCTAGGCTCACTTACTCTGGTTGATACATTGTTTTCTAACACAGTACAGACCATGTTTTCTTTACCTTGAAACACTTTTTGAAGTTTCTAGTACAACTCCTAGATGTGGAGAGTTTGAAAAATGGGGGCGGTGTACTTACTGTGTCAGTTTTTGCATCAGTCCCCCACCTGACACAGTTTTTCTCCTGTCCAGTGAGACAACCAACCTTGTCCTTGAGCCATTTCATTTGCTTGTCAGGTTGTGATGGTGTAAAACAGAATCTGCCTTCAGCAGGAAAGCAAGACATGACATGACTTGGCTACTTAATGGGAGCCTTATGCTCTCCTCTTTTGCAGAAACTTCAATGTGAGATTAGATGAAAGACTAAGCGACTCAGAAATGCATGAATATTACCAAGTGCCTCACATAAGAACTATAGGGATTTTTGAAGATGCCCTATCTATCTCTTATATTTAGATAAGCAAATGTTGCTTGTCTCTTAGCAACTTGATTTCTGAGTAGCTTAGAAAATAACTGTGATAGACTGTCATAATAACTAACAAAATGACATGAGTATTAGTTTGCATTTCTTAATTATCCTAAACAGTTTATGATGGTTGGTAGCAAAACGCCAAAACTTGAGCATCGAAGAATCTCCAGTGGGAGATGGTTGAATTAGTGGCAAGCCTATCTTTTGGCAGGAAAAACCCCTTGCTTCAACTGTAGACAGAATGCTGTCCAAAAAGGACAAATTTGGAAGCAGGTAAGTCAACAGCCTAGCTCTGCCAAGACAGGGTAGGTAAGTCCTTCATAATTCCTGCTCTACAATCAATGTCTGTCAGAGAAACGGGGCCAAATGGCTGAAGATTGATGCTGTAATGTATGGAGAGAAAATGGGAACTGTCCAGGCAGCCACTGGTATGTCATTTCTTAGTTTTGGAAGCTGCGGGCCCTGTACTTCCTATATAATCATATATATTTATTTATCCCTCTCAGGTCTCTGAGGTGGTTGAAGAATAGATAGCTAGAGTCTCATAGTTAAATTTTGAGTTGTTTAGGAATCAAGAGGGTGTTCTGGATCTAAGAAGATGTTTTTAATATTGTGGTGCAAGTTAGGATGAAAGCTGAGTTGGATGTAGAACTTTAAACTCATGGAGATGGTTAGATAGTAGAATGTTAAAGTCAGGTGCCAAATACATATGGACTGGACATTGGGAATGTATGCTAAGCCATATAACTCTCATAATTGTGGCCTATTTGTTTCTGTTGTTTTGTATTGTATTTATTGTTATAAGAGAAAGAACCATTTGTTAGACTGAAAAGGGGAGCTGTTGGGGGAGGAAAGATATACCTTAAACTAAAAAAAAAAGGGGGTAGAGGATGGGGGTTTGAGGAGGAAGAGGGTGGAAGGGTGGGACTGGAGGGGGGAGTAGGGAGGGGATTGTGATTGAGATGTAACTTGAAGAAATAAAAAATAAATTATAAAAAAAAAGAACTATAGGGAGGCATGACCTCACCATGATCAAGCTGTTCATACTTATCCAGAGTGGAAGCACCCCCCTGCCAGGCCTCTGCTCCAAAGTGAAGCCTTGTATGCAAACCTCAGTCTGAGTAAGTTCACAGTCTTCTGTCAGTGAAGGACCTTGGGAAAAGTCCAAGTGCAGTGAAACAACTTGATGCATGAGACTGAGGGCTTTGCAGCCACACCTCCTTCTTATGGATGGCTCAGGGGTATTGAGAGAATATATTGGAACTCATTCAATTCTATTTTCCCCAAAGTTACTTTACAGCATGAGGAACAATCATGTCCTTTCTATTTTATTATCTGATCTTAAGATTTAAATAAGTTAGGACAGTAAGTGTTTAGGAAGCATTGTTGTATGTATGCATACATGATGTGAATGAATATGTGTAAGTACACATGTGTGTATGCATGTGTGTAGAAGACAGTTGTAGATCTCAGGTGCCTTCTTAAATCACTCTCCATGTTATTTTTTGAGGTAAGGTCACATGTTCAACTCAGAGCTCATTGACTTAGCTAGTCTAGCTATCCAGCTGCCCAGGGACTCCATGTGTTTCATTCCTAAGGACATAGATTACAGGCAGGCCACCATGTGTATCCAGCTTTTCATTGGTTCTGGGAGTCCGTACTCCAGTATTCTTGCTTTCTGTTGAGTACTTTGTCTACTGAGCCATTCCCTAGTCCTGTTACATAATTTCTTTTGGTATCCCCAGTCCTGAAATCTGAAACACTCAACAATTCCAATATTTTTAAAGTATATTTTTAATTTTTACTTTTATTTTATGTGTGTGTAACTTGGACTCATGTAAGAGGTCAGAGTCAAAATACCAACAAAAGACAGACATGCATGGTTCATTCCTGAAATACCAGCAGAGCAAAGCAGGTGATCTCTGCGAGAGGCAAACCAGCCAGGGCTATAAAGTGAGATCCTGTCTCAAAGAAAACAAACTCAAATAAATGAACAAGCTCTAATTTATGACATTTTGTTAGCATTCAAAATTTTCCTGCCAACATAGTGACCCAGGCAGCCAGGTGCAAGTGTGAATCATGGCTATGCCCTCCTGAACAACTTGTTCAGCATCTACTTGAAGGCAGTCACAGAAAAAGAACAAATTTTTCTGAATTACTTCTGTGCTCAACCTTTTGTTATGAATATGTTTTATTCAACACAAAAAGTCACAGAAAAAGAACAAATTTTTCTGAATTACTTCTGTGCTCAACCTTTTGTTATGAATATGTTTTATTCAACACAAAATTTTTATAGAAACTGATCTACATCATTGATTTGTTTGATTTTGTCTTAGACAGCTAAGTATCGCTAGCGGTCCTGCAACTCACTGTGTAGACCAACAGGTTGACCACAAACTCACAGAAATCTGCCTCCTTCTGCATCCTGGGTGTGAGAATTAAAAGGGCTGCCCCCACGTGCAATCCCTGTGTCTTGTCTTTGGATGTACGTTTTTGTCCTTCAATTTCATTTCAGGTTTTATCTCCATTTCTGTTTCTCTATTAATCTCACTGTCCTCTGTTATAATGAGTTCGGTTCATAAAACCCTTACTGCCCCATCATAGTCTGAAGTGTGCACTTTTCAAATTGTTTCTTGGTAGCAGTTGTACCTGTTCTGTCTGGGGTGGGTGTCACACATGCCCTCCCTCACACTTGTTTGATAAAACTGAGCATTTCTTTTAGCATTCCTGTGGGATGGAGGCAGAATCTAACTACAAACTGGAGATGAGTCTTTGAAGTAAATTGTCAGAGAGGAGTTAATCATATTGACATTTTAAAATCAGAATATGGGAGTCAAATTTTGTTCTGACTTGTCTGATTTATCGATACATTGTTCTCTGTGAGAACTTGGCTTATCCATGAGGGTACTGAAGTCCAGAAACAAACATTCAAGTTATGAAGCAAGCACAAGAACTCTGGTGTCGGAGATGTTTAGATAGTAGAATGTTAAAGTCAGGTACCAAATACATATGGACTGGTCATTGGGAATGTACGTTAAGCCATATAACCCTCATAACTGTGGCCTAATTACCTCTGTTGTACTGTATTGTATTTATTATTATAAGAGAAAGAGCCATTTGTTGGACTGAAAGGGTAAACTGTAGGGGGAAATAAGATATTCCTTAAACTTAAAAGAAAAAAAAAGGGAAGAGGATGGGGGGTTGAGGGTGGGAAGGTGGGACTGGAGGGGGAATAGGGAGGGGACTGTGATTGAGATGTAACTTGAAGAAATAAAAAATAAAGGAAAAAAAAGATGCTAACTTAGTAAAATAAAAATGAATAAAATGGCTGTTAACAAAAAAAAAAAAAAGAACTCTGGTGTCCACACTTAAATGTTCCTTCACAGGATTTTCTTCCTCATATTGTGATACTTATTCTATTCCTGTCAAACTGCACACTCCATTAGTTCCCTCCCCTGCAACATTTATTTATTTCTTCAAGTTACATCTCAATCACATTCCCCTCCTTTCTCCCCCTCCTGTTCCTAACCTCCTACCCTCTTCTCCCTCCCTCTCCTATCCATTCTATTTAATTTAAGGTGCATCTTCCCCCCCCCCCCAACAGCTCTTCCTTTTAGTCCAATAAAAAGCCCCTTTTCTTATAACAATAAATACAATACAAAGCAATAAGAACAATTAGGCAACAATTATGAAAATTATGAGGTCTAACATACATTCCCAATGTTCAGTCCATACATATTAGGCAATTGATAGTAATAATACTCTATTATCTATCTCGATGAGTTTAAAGTTCTATACCTAACTCAATTTCTATCCTAATTTGCATTACCAACTTCAAAACATCTTCTTAGACGTAGAACAAACTTTTAATTTCTAAATAACTTAAAATTTAAATGTGAGACTATAACTATCTAGTTTTCAACCACATCAGAGACCTGAGAAGGATAAATATATCTGAATAAACAGGAAGTGCAGAGCAAGCGGCTTCCAAAACTAAGAAATGACAGACAACTGGCTTCCTAGACAGTCCTCAATTTCTCTCTATAACTCTGGACCACCTATCTTCAGCCTCTTGACCCAGTATCTGTGACAGACTTTAATTGTAAAGCAGGAATATTGAAGAACTTGCCCACCCTGTGGCATGAATGTGTGCCCCCACAGCTGACTGTAAAACACTAACTTCACTCGTTTCTTTCACTAACCTCCGAGATGTACATCTTCCCCAGCCTTCTTCTTCCTTTCTATCAAATGAACACTAAGATTTGTTCCCTAATGTTACTCATTATCTTTATTTCAGACTATCTTAGCTTCTGAAATGTAACTAGCATTCCATTGTAAATCGAGAAAAAGACATTGTTTATTTCTTACCTTCTAGAGCACACTGGGCAAGTCACTGCCTATGCAAAATGTATGACTTGCAGTCAAACTGTTCAAAAATGAAGTTTTATTGACACACAGATAGAATCAATCATCCACACATTTCTCATGACTGTGTTTCTGTGGTAGCAGAGCAGTTATGCCAGATACATCAGCCCCGAAATAATTGAAGCGTTTTCAACTAATCTTCATGCAAAAATGTCCTTGCATATAGCATTATGGTGAGAATCCCAAGCAGCAAGAGTAGAAGCCCCCTAAACAAATATTTTATCTTTGAATAGAGTCTCAAGCAAACTACAGTCTCTTCTAGGGCTCCGGTTTCACAAACGGAATGTTCCATACTCTACCAGTGATGTCATGTATGTGGCAAAGATCAGAAGAAATACAGCTGAGGGTGGATCCACAGGTAAGCATTAAGGTGACTTTCAGAAGCACTTCCCTGGTGACCTGTTTCCTTTGTATTTTGGTTGTCCTCTTTGCTCTTATCGTATGTTAAGTGTCTTACTAGAACTTTTTTGAAGGAAATTAATTTAATTTGGAATACTCCATGGGCATTAGAGTTGTTAAAAGGAAGCATTCCTTCCCAGTAATAAAGAACATATTAGCTGGGAAAGTAGCTAGAGAAGCTAAAGAAAAAGCGGATTAGTTAATGGAGAAAAAGAACATTCAAGGCCTTCAATGACTGGTCCCTCTTGTCCCTGCCAATGCAAATTATCAACATATTTACTTGAGCTCAATCAGCCCCCAGTTTAGTTGAGTCTTTCAAGGCTACTATGTCATGTGCAAGGGAAAAACAAATAACAAACACAGGCTAATTAAATATGAACTGAGGATCTGAGAAACCATGTGCTTGAATTTCCCCATGGTTCATGCCTTTTAGTATGGAACACGATGAAGAAGGAGAGCCCCACACAGTACCACAAGATCAGTTCTTGTTATAAATGAGAATTCACTTGCATCATCAAGCCCAGACTGGCCTAGCCACAACTAGAGAAAACAGCCAGAGCCATGAAGCCAGCACAGATGTTTGACACAGTCCGGCAGAGCTGAGCCAAAGGCCGTTTTCACCACCGGGCAGCCTTTCATTTGGGCTTCCTGATCTCTCTATGTTGCATTTGCGGGGGACTTTTTTACATTATGATTCGTTTATGTCTTTACCCCAGAAAATTATTTCTGCTCTCAAAGAAGTAACGTTAACTGGTCCTACTCTGGAGTCTCCCTTGCCATGGAGACAGTGAAAAGCACAAGAAAAGATAGATAGCCCCAGAGTTCTCTTGGCACACTGCCCCTAAGCAAACTCAGAAACAATAGATTGGGCAACAGATCAGATGACAGGCCTCCTGCTATTTGAAGTCTACAGGACATTGCCTACAGAACATAAAAGCTTAATAACAACCTTAGTTTGCCTAAAACAACCTTTGATAATTATATATAGATATAGATACAGATATAGAGAGATGATATAAAATTAATTTAAAAGGAATATAAGAATTTGCCAATCATAAACATAAACATGGCTCACATTAAATTACAGTCAGCTCTTTTAACTAAAAAACAAAGAGAAAAAAAATAAATAGAAAATGTCAGCCTGCTACTTGGGAGAGCTTTCAATTTTTAAACTAGGATAACTCACAAGGCATACTTTGACCACCAGGCTTTCTTTGTTCAAGGCTTGAAAACTCCCCTAGACCAACTCACATACTTTTCTATATTCTTAATGCTTTAATTTCCCAAAGAATAGAATGTCGTATGTCATAAATGCTTACGTAGTCTAAAATGATTTGGGATTGGTAATACCTATTCTCTCTGTACTTGTATCACTTGTCCAGGGACAAAACGATATGATCTGTATTTCTTGTAAAATCTTAAGTTTGCTTCCTTTATGGACTCTGCGTAAAGAAACATTCTGGTTGCTGGTCAGTCAAAGATGCAACATTTTCTCAGCCACGAACTCTGACTCATTCACCCATCACTCCACTCTGCGCATTCCGTATCTCCTCTGCTAGGGCCTGTCTGACTGCTGGATTCCGTATCTCCTCTGCTAGGGCCTGTCTGACTGCTGGGGCTGACCCCTGGCAACAGGTATTTTGCACAGAGAGTAGAAAAGAATGTATTATTATGGAGTGAGGGAACTTTTAACTCCATTATCTGTTATCAAGCATCATAGAATATTTCACAGAACTTCAGAATTCCTGGGCAGTCTTATAGGCCTAAGAATCTATAGACTGTGTCTGTATATTTTTTCCAGATTTATTCAATCACTGTACATAACTGCCTACATAAAGTATACATATAACTTATATACATATATAACCAGGCTAAGTAAGTCTTAATATCCTGACTAACTTGAGTTATCAATATGATTTCCACTCACAGACAACCATCACAAGAGCCACCATTGGTGATCCTGAGCTTGCCATTTTCTGAACCATCTGCAAGCATCTTATTTCAAGTATAGTATGCTCATCATTATTAGTCTAAAACACGATTTAGATAGTAAGGACAGGATCATTTAATTTTAAAAGTGACAATTTATTTTAATGTGCAGCAGGTAAAACATAGCCAGCACATGGAAGGTCAACACTATTATTTATGAAGAGACTACAAAAAAAGAAGTCTAGTGTGCTGGAAAGATTGTTCAGGTATTGAAGTACATACTTTTCTTACAGATGGAGGTTCACAAATGCCTTTAACTCCATCTCTAGGAGATGCAGCATCTGCTTCTGCCCTCTTTGGCACTACACTCAAGTTCACAAATGCACACTTGGATATGCACATATACACATTAAAAATAAAATATTTATTTAAAAAAAGGAATCCATTCAGCTCTCAAAATGTAACAATGTTTAGCCACAGTAATAAGTGGCTTGCATGCACAAAGGTGTAGAAATGTCACTAGAATGACTAAGCGACTAAAGGCTGGAGATTAGTACTTGGTATTTTCCCATATGCCTATTACCACTTTTCAGTGACTAATTCTCATGTCTGTCCAGCAGAACCATGCTCTGTTGTCTTGGTTTTTGGATGGAGGGGTTTGTGAAAATTATCATATATCTACGTTACCCTTACATCCTCCCTGGAAGCCTCTATTCTTTCCCTCTCAGAAGGAGTGAATGTGATAAAGCCCAGGTAGGACCACCAGGTGGAGGGGCATTGGGGGACATGGCAGAGCATGAGCCAAGAGTTGTAAGAAGTTCTGCACTGACATGTATCTTTCCTATAGACCCAGCTCTCAGATGAGAGTCTGGGGAAGTTCTGAGGGAATAAGGAATGGTTCAGCTTCTAGCATTGTAGGAATCAGCAGCAGATGGCTGAACAGAAGATGCCCCTCATTCTGGGTACTGTGTTCCTTCTCTTACTTTTAAAATATTTGCTGACTCTTGGGAATCAGAAAATGGCAGCTTCCTACCTTGGACTCCACTTGATTAGCGAATATTGAGTGTTAATTTTGCCCCAACATTTAAACCATTTTCTTTGACAATAGCCAAGACCAGCCTTGATACACACAGAGTATGTTAGGAGGAGACAGCAGGGTTGGCATCTGCTTTGGCAGCATGGAACTCAAAACTAGGGAAGGCATCCCTGAACTTGGAGACTTAAAGTCTGTGCCTTACCAACAGAGCTATTTAGCCCTCTTGACCTTAGGCTATAATGAATGTTCAGTCTTTGGCTAGTGGCTTTAATACCTAACAGCAGGTCTTAATTAGACTGACAAATGGCCTTTGACTTGCTTATTCAGAGATTTTCAACCTGCAAGGGACTGCAAAGGTGGCTTTAGCCAGAATGAAAAATTCTCCACTCTTTTACCCCTTTTGCAGTGGCAGCCACAGCCAGGTAACTCTGGGCTTGGAACTTATTAACCTTCTATCAGCTAATGGGAAAAAGAAAGGAAGAAGAAATTTCTCTTACATTCACATACACACATTCATTTGACAAGTAAGATGAGGAGGCCTCCATTACACATACATTCACTCAAACATTTGGATAAAAATACACAAAACATATATGCAAACATATAGACAATATTTACAATTAAACAGACAAACACACATGTGAATCACTGGAAGTGAGTTTCAGCAGGCTTCTTCACCTTTATTGTATCCTCCATAGCTCAAATCGCTCTAAGACAAAGTCACGTCAGAAGAATTACTTCATTCAAAAATAGATACAGTCATTAAGCAAAAAGGAAATTACAATAGGACTATTGATTGTAAGTTCTTTCATTAGAGATATATCTAGCTAGACTTTTTTGTTTATTATAAGTTTAAAGCAGTGGTTTTATCTATAAGTTCATTACAACTTCAAAGCAGAAGTTTTATCTTTTCCTATTTCAAATGTACATTACATTTTCAAAGTAAAAGTTTTTTATGTCAAGGTTTTTGCCAAGAAACAGGTATCTGTCTTCTCTTGTATAGCTAATCATTTATTTTTTGTTTCTATATTCATATGGCCTATCTTATCAGGGCTCACACCTGGACCTCATACCTGGACCAAACCTAGAATGAATGTATTTCCTTGATTATTAATTTGTTTCAAAATTGATTTTCTTTTTAGTGTAATTCATGTGGTCCACGGAGCTCCTAGTAAGTAGTTTTTGCTAATTTGCAGGAGAGCTAGAAGTTACTTGAATCAATTCAAGAATCATTGTCAGGAATTATAAAAATCATCTTCATAAGATTTTGTAGGGAATCTACCCAATGTGTAATGCCAGACATATGACACAAGTATGGGAAAGTGAGGCACCAATAAACAGTCTAGAGGCAAGGACCCATTTGTCAGCCTTGCAAAAATGAGTGGACTGCCTTCATAAAACTTATTTGCTTGCTTCAGATCTTTTCGGTATTTTAGTCTCTGACACTTTTTCCTTTTGTTTCCTCTCTTTCATCTGAACTTCTCAAATGGGGAAAATTTTGCTTGGAGATGAAACTTGGGAATTTGGTATTGGTTGCCACAAAGGCAAGAAAGGGGTAGTGTTGTCTGAATATTAAGATTCTGGTAAACACACTACTGTGGTACACAGGGTAGTTTCCCATCCAAAGACTTAAAAGGCTCCAAAAGTCAATAGTATCAAGTTTGAGAATCTGTCATTCACTAGGACATTACTTTGTTACAGTGCCCAAAGTTTCAGACAAAGATAAACTAAGACAGGAAAGACATAATGACTCGTGGTTTTAAAAGTTCTTTTCATCACGTTGGGAAAGATGTGACAGAACAGAGCCATTTATGTCACTGTAAGACAAGAAGCAGAAAGAATTCAGACACTCCACTGTTTTTCTCCTTTCTTCACCTCTGTACTCAGCTTGTGCCTCTAACCCAGAAGTTGGTGCCACCTATATTTAAGGAGAGCCTTCCCCTTAGTTAATGACCTTTAGAAATGCCCTCATACACAGAGCCAGGAGTGTAACCCTTCAAATTCTTAGATAATTCTAAATCCTATCACTTTGATAATGAAGATTAGCCATCCCAAATAAGTTGTCTTAGTAGCAGCAAAACTTTAAAACAACTCACTGAAACATCGTAATTTTTAAACAAAAATAACTTACTGGTACATACATGAGTTGAGATTTTTGAATAGGTAGAGAATCTGACTGTTGCCTTTAGTGGGAGAGTTACTTTGTGTGAAGACTTCCTCTAACCAGGCATGTGCATCTACTAGGGCATAGCTCTAATCCCATTCACCCTGGTACAGCAAGTGGAGGTCTGTGAGTTTGGATCCAACCTGGAAAATTTAGCAAAATGATCTCTAAATATACATTTATAAAGGATTGAAGGGACAGGTATGATGGCACATGCCTTTCATCCCAGCACCCAGGAGACAAAGTCAGCCTGATGCCAGTGAGTTCAAGGGCAGCTAGTCTATATAGAGACCAGTTCTAGGCCAGTTCCAGGGGCACATAGTGAGACCCTGTCTCTAATCAAAGGTGGAGAGGGTATTGTATGCTAGCTTAACTTAGTGCTAGGACCAGCTTTCTGGTCTACCATTAGTAATGTTCTGGGTTCAACTCCTGATAATGCTTGGGAGAAAAGCTTGCCTGACTTTTGATAGTTGATTCCTCCATTAATTCTGATTATTCCTATTTCAAAAATGCAATTATTGAAAAAGATCCATAAATTCCTTAATATTAACTTAGCTTAATAGTTCATTCTGTGTTCCTCAAGGTTAATATATGGTGCGGTCTGATCCTGCCAGAAGGGCTGCCTTACAATTTATACATTTTGTTGCTGATGTTTTCTTCTGAAAATTGGGAATTAAAATGGGTATGCCAAATCCTTCTTCTTAGGAAGGAGTACTAAATTAGTGTAGGCAAAGTACTTCAAACACAAAATACTCCTCCCTTACCTATGAGAAATATATTTCAAGATACCCAGTATATACATGAAACTACAGATAATTCCAAATCATATATACAAGTATATATATACATATATGAGTATATAACCTTTCTATATATATACATGTATAATAAATTTAGCTTACAAATAAGAAACATTAAGAGATTGAAAGCACAATGAAGAATAAAGTTGAACCATAGCAATAAATGGAAGAAATACAATGATATGCTATGACATAGTAATATCAACATTACATATTTCTAGAACTTTTCAAATAATATTGTTTCATGCAACTATGAACTTAAATCAATTGAAATCAGGGGCAGTAGAAGCATAGAAAAAGGAATCAACATATCCTAGACATAGGACAAGCTCTAGATAGACACAATTCCCAACTTCAACTTTTTTAACAATTTTATCTATCAGAATTGTATTTAATTAATTTTTATTCACTATACAGCCTGATTGCAGTCCCCCTCTCCCCTCTCCTCCCAGTCCCACCCTCACACCTTCTTCCCCACTCCCCCATATCCCTGTCTCAGAGAAGAAGCCCCCCATGGGCATCAACCCACCCTGGCACATCCAGTAGCAGCAGGACTAGGAGCATTTTCTCCACTGAGGCCAGACAAAGCGGCCCAGCCATGTGTAAGTGATTCTAAGGCAAGCAACAGAGTTGGAGACTCTCCAGCTCCAATTGTTAGGGGACCCACATGAAGAACAAGATAACCATCTGCTACATATGTGCAGGGGGTCTAGGTCCAGCCCATTCATGCTCCCCCATTGATGGCTCAATCACTATTGAGTCCCCATGAGCCCAGTTTATTTTAATTTGTAGGTCTTCTTGTAGTTTACTTTGTAGGTGTCCTTGATAAATATTTTCCTTTTCTTGAGAAAGAGCGTTTTCCCCCACAAGTAAAGGAGTCTTAATGTATATGTAGAATATGAGAAGGATCCTAGGAAAAGGTGTACATTATGAGTAATTACAAAATAGACAAATCACGTGAAAAACCAGGGTTCTAGTGAGTCCTTCAGAAAAAAAAAAATGTTCACATCTGAAATTTCAAAGTGCTTAAAAACTTTGTCTGAGAACCTGAAAACCTGAAGCTGTCTTGTGACCTTGCTCCAACTTGTTTTCTTACTATGGAAAATAGTTTCCACCAGGTGAGTTTGTTTCTTCCATTCCCACAGCCTTTAGAAGAAAAGAGTTGGTGTTTGGATTTTGTTCTGCATTATCTTTCATCTTTTATTGAATTGAATTCTAAGTTTAGATTTCTGAATTTTCATTGAAACTTTTTTCATGCCTATGGCCATGGGTGTCAACAAAAGACCTGGAGGTATAAATAGCTGTGGAGGAAAGACTTCATCCTATTGACTACTCTAGGCACAGCAAGCAACCATGAAGACCTTCATCTTCCTTGCCTTTTTTGGAGCTGCTGGTGAGTCCTTTTAATGAACAAGTCATAAGAGTTAATCAGGTAACTAAATTAGTACTTTGTGCACTGAAATATAAGGTTTGTATATTGGAGGATTAAAATGTTAAACCAACATTGTATAGTGCATGTATTTATCAATAATTAAAGTTGCATTGAAAGCTCATGGTTTGGCATAGATAGAATAAGGAAGAAGACTGTCCTGAACTTCCAGGTAGGGTCCATGAATTAGGGAGGAAAGGGTGAAGAAACCACACAACAAAAGAAAGAAGTGTTGGTCCTGACCACTATGGAATACTAATATTAATAATAATAATCTGGGGCTGCACAGATGCCTCACTGCTTAGGAGCTCTTCCATAGGACCCAAGGTCATTTCCTATTATCAATGTCATATATCCCACAACCACCCATAACACAAGCTCCAGGAATGGAAGGAGGATCTTTTGGCTATCTCAGACACTTGTCACTCATGTGCACACTCCCCTGCACCCCCAACAAAATTAAAAATAAAATATTTAAATTAAAAAAAGAATAGTGAGCCGGGCGGTGGTGGCGCACGCCTTTAATCCCAGCACTTGGGAGGCAGAGGCAGGCAGATCTTTGTGAGTTCGAGGCCAGCCTGGTCTACAAAGCGAGTCCAGGACAGCCAGAGATATTCAGAGAAACCCTGTCTCGAAAAACCAAAAAAAAAAAAAAAAAAAAAAAAAAAAGAATAGTGATGATCTGTGTTCCTCGAAGAGGATTTAAGTGTCAAACTTTGAGTCTCATGAATATTGAAAGGTTGATTATTTAGGCTAGGAATCAAGACATTCTAGGGATCTAGAATATTTATTTTTCATGGAAAGAAACTTGTCAGCTGAACTTTTTTCATTTTTATTAACAAAGGCTCCCTGATGTAAAGCCATATGTCATTCAACTGATGAAACTTAAGTTCATGACCACTTCTATATTTGTGTTAGCATTTTCTTTACTGTCTACAGTAAAAGGATGGTATTTTGGACTAAACCCAAGGCTTAGTGCATACGAGGAAAATATATACCAATTATAACACATATATGACCTTCTATTTTATTTTTAATTTTTATACCCAATCTTGCTAAAATTTTCAGGCTACCTTTGAGCACATTCTGTATCCCAGACAGGATTTAAGCTTACCAACACTCTGCCTTGGCATCCAATACAGTGGGAATTACAGGGCTGGGTGAAAATGCAGGGCTGCAACTAAAATTGTAGTACTGAAATGTAACACTAGGGTTTACAGAACTCAGAAGGTATAAATTAGATGTACCTGTCAATATTCGTGGAAATATCC
This sequence comes from Lophiomys imhausi, assembly GCA_907164525.1. Taxonomy (NCBI): domain Eukaryota; kingdom Metazoa; phylum Chordata; class Mammalia; order Rodentia; family Muridae; genus Lophiomys; species Lophiomys imhausi. The sequence continues at coordinate 525,170 of CAJQZJ010000579.1, forward strand.
TGGCTAATAAAATATCTCAGCTTACAGAAATGATGGAAGACATGGAACTGTAAGAGATCTTGATAACAGTTGGTCCTACTACACAGTTCAGGAGCAAGCATTGCAAACGTTGTTAGCATAAATGGAAAGATTAGGAAGAGAAATCCTGTAATGATTGACGAAACTGTTTATAAAAACTTAGGTGACAAGAGATTGAGAGATAAGGGTAATAAAAACATTAAATAAGGTTTTTTCTAAAGTAAAAATACTTTCAGATTGCTCCTTAAGTTTTTGTTGTTTTCCTTTTTTTTAATTTTCTTTTTTACATTGGTGTTCTTATGCCTCCATGTATGTCTGTATGAGGGTGTCAGATCCATATAGGTGCTGGGATTTGAACCTGGGTCCTTTGGAAGAGCAGCCAGTGCTTTTAACTCCCCAGCCATCTCTCCAGCCCCTTTCCTTGTTTTCTTATGGAGACAGGCATGCCATGACAACAACTTAACCATCAGTCAAAATTAATGCAAAGTTATCCATTTGCATAACTTCCCAGCAGGGTTCTGTTGTAAAGTGCTCCTTGTGTCCTTAAGTAATCACAATCAGGAATCTCTTATTGTCTGTAATATGTCTGTGAGTATATATGGGCATATAAATATATATGGGTATGTTTCATACATATGGCACATATGTAATAATGTAGTACATTATTTACACTTCATGCAAAAACTAAAGATTATATTTATTTAAAAATGATTTTTAAAACTCGATGTTAATGGCATAAATAATAAAATTCAAAAATAAAGTAAATGCCTTAGAACCACCATTTTCTTGATTACATGAGAGCAAAACAAAACAATTGTAAAGCATACTTACTACGGTGGATCTGTTTACAATGGCATCCAACATTCTTCTCAGTTGCTCTTCCTGTGGATGATGATGATGATGACAAGATTGTTGGAGGCTACACCTGCCAGAAGAATTCTCTCCCCTACCAGGTGTCCCTGAACTCTGGCTACCACTTCTGTGGTGGCTCCCTCATCAATTCTCAGTGGGTTGTTTCAGCAGCTCACTGTTATAAATCGTAAGTGACAAATACTCGCATACCTAGGGTATAAAGTCACCTGTGTGACTATTTGTGTTTATTTGCATGATTGGAAAATGGGAGGGGTTTTGAAATTGGATACTTTTACAAATGCTATTCCTTACATCCAGCCGAATTCAGGTGCGCCTGGGAGAACACAACATTAATACCCTTGAGGGTAGCGAACAATTTGTTGATGCAGCTAAAATCATCCGCCACCCCAACTATAACAAAAACACCTATGATAACGATATCATGTTGATTAAACTCAAATCAGCTGCCAAACTCAACTCTCGAGTGTCTGCTGTCTCTCTGCCAACATCTTGTCCATCATCTGGTACCAAGTGCCTTGTGTCTGGCTGGGGCAACACCCTGAGCAGTGGTAGTAAGTATCCCTGGGAATTGATTACCAAATGTGAGAAGACTAGGGATGAAAGGCATGTTGGAGGCAAGGTAGTCCAAATTAACACACAAGGGAAGGTTTTCTGAGGACAGATTTCATTACAGGAAGTCTTTAAATGCACAATTTTGAGTGGAGAAAATATTTGTTCTAAGACAATTCAGTAGACACAACAAAAATGAACTGTTAGGAAAAACTCAAAAATGTTGAACTGAAATGGGGGAGGTAAGCAGACAGAGGCTAAAGATTTTGCTGTTCCTTTAAGTACACACCAGTTGAGAGCTATGGACACCAATGCTTGATTCAGATGTCTTTTACATTGTTACTGTGAATTGACTATAATTAGTTAGCAAACTTTCTCAAAAAATACCCTCCTGAATTATAAGACACTGGGGAACTGAAAGACAGAGTAGGTGTTAAGAAAGAGGAAGAAGTCTGGAAAAGATGTTTCCAAGAACACTGGATAATATGTTTTCATTTTTGTTCTTGGCAGCCAACAACCCTTCACTTCTTCAGTGTCTTGATGCTCCTGTCCTCTCTGACAGTTCTTGCAAAAGTTCCTACCCAGGCAAGATCACGAGCAACATGTTCTGTGTAGGCTTCCTGGAGGGCGGAAAGGACTCATGTCAGGTGAATCTATTTGTAGCTTTTCTCTCTACTCATTCTCCTTCTTCCCTCGCTTGTTTTCCTGAAAGAGAGAGAGAGAGAGAGACCATTAACACCATCTCTGAGACTATTGGTGTGGGATGAAGAGTAAATTTGGAATAAGTTTTAAAGGTCTTTATAATATTGATGATTAGGTCTAAATATAAAAAGATATACAGAAATTGCTACAAACATTCCATATACCTATGTGCCTCAAAAACTTTATTGTAGACTTTACCTTTGAAAAAAGAGTAGAGTTTTTGAAAAAAAAAATTCAGTCTCCACATTTCTCACATTGTGATGAGTTGATAGGTTGACTAAAGAGAGGTCTGGATCTATAAGAAAGGAAACTATAGAATATTGACATATTAAGGAGACTGAAGCTTGAGTTTCCAGGTGGAGAGAAATTGTTTCATGGAGAACCTATGAAAATGGCCCAAGATAACAGAATAATGGGTTGAAGCCCACCTTCTCATTTAGACACATGTGAGAATGTCTTATTATCTTATTATATTATCTTATATTCTTATTATTTTATCTTTTCTTTGTTATTCAGGGTGACTCTGGTGGCCCTGTAGTCTGCAGTGGAAAACTACAGGGTGTTGTTTCCTGGGGTACTGGCTGTGCTCAGAAAGGAAAACCTGGTGTCTACACCAAGGTGTGCAAATATGTGAGCTGGATTCAGCAGACTATTGCTGCCAACTAAATACCTTTATCTCTTCATAAACCATCTCTTTGTACTCAAATTCACCTTACTTCTATGCTCCAAACTATTATCACAATAAAAAAAACATTTGGTTCTTGACGTGTCTGTCCATGTATGGTTCTTGCTTTATCTTGGAAACTTGCTGCTAAATGTACAGACAGTTGTACTATTTTATAAAGACGTTGGGGAAGGTTATTTAGTGTTTCTGTCACGTATATCTGATAAATTTTGTTTGAAAATTTGGCTATTATATATACTTTCTTATGCCTCAATGTGGTATATATAGTGTTAATTATTTATAATAGATTATTATACAAAATTGCAAAGACAAAAGCAAAGGCTATAGGAAGAGGACACCAACTTACACATATAACCTTCATCCTAAAATTTGTCATGCCTAAAGGAAGTGTAATGATAAAGATGGAACGGAGATGAGGGAATGACCAACCAGTGACTGCCCCAACTTGAGACCAGCCCCATGGGAGGTAGACAACCCCTGATACTGATAATGATACTCTACTATGCTTGCAGACAGGAGCCTAGTGTAACTGTCATCTGAGAGGCTTCATCCAGACGATAATGGAAATCGATGGAGAGACCAACTGCCAAACATTAGGCAGAACCCAAGGAGCCTTGTAGAAGAGTTGGGGAAGGATTGAGGGAGGTGGAAGGGTCAAGGACACCACAAGAAGACCTACTGAGGAAACAAACCTAGGCGCACAGATTCACAGAATCTGAACAACCAATTGGGGAACATGCAAGAACTAGACCAAGACCCCTTACACATATATAGTAGATGTGCAACTTGTTTCTTTATGTGGGTCCCCTAACAACTGGAGTGGGGTCTGTCTCTAACTCTGTTCCTGCCTTTGAATCCCTTTCCCATATCTGGACTTCCTTGTCTGGCCTTACTGGGAAAGGAAGTGCTTAGTCCTGCTGTGACTTGATGTGCCAGGGTGGATTGGTACCCAAAGGGGGCCTCCAGTTCTCTGAGGAGCAGAGAAGGGGGAATTGGAGGAGAGAGACTGATGGCAGGACTGGGAAGAGAGAGGAAGGGTCTGCAATCAAGCTATAAAATGACTAAATAAATTAATCAATGGAAAAAAAAACAATGGCTAAAAGTCATGGAAATGGTTCATATCGGAATGGATACTAAGTCCAAGCTACAATGATCTAATATTCCTACTGCATTTCCACCTCCATGACAGAATGCTATTTCTTCCTTGTTCTTCTTCAGTCAATCCACAACTCTATTATACTGTACTTTTCCAAGGATTCATTTTCCCATAGTGGCCTCTACCCACGCATCTTGTTTCTTTCTTTTTTTTTTTTTAAGTACTTTATTTTTTTTTTCAAGTTACATCTCAGTCGCAAACCCTTCCCTATTCCCCCTTCCTGTCCCACCCTTCCACCCTGTTCCCCCCCGAACAGCTTCTCTTTTCATTCCAACAAATGGTTCTTTCTCTTTTAACAGTAAATTCTATACAAAACAGCAGAATTAAATATGCCACATTTATGAGAGTTAAATGGCCCAGTATACCTTCCCAATGTCCAGTTCATACATATTTGGCCCCTGACTTTAACCTTCTACCTTCTAGCCATCTCCATGAGTTTAAAGTTCTATAACTGACTTAGTTTTCATACTAACTTGCATCTCTATTATAACCATCTTCTTAGATCTAGAACGCCCTCTTGATTCCTAAACAACTCAAAATTTAGCTATGAGACTCAAGCTGTCTATTCTTCAACCACCTCAGAGAGCTGAGAAGGATAAATATATCTGATTGTATAGGAAGTGCAGGGCCTGAAGCTTCCAATACTAAGAAATGACAAACCAGTGACTACCTGGACAGTTCCCATTTTCTCTCCATACATTCCAGCATCAGTCTTCAGCCTTTTGGTCCTGTTTCTCTGACAGACATTTATTGTAGAGCAGGGATTGTGAAGGGCTAACCTACCCTGTCTTGGCAGAGCTAGGCTGTCGACTTCCCTGCTACCAAGTTTTGTCCTTTTTGGACAGCAGTCTGTCTGCAGTTGAAGCAAGGAGTTTTTACATGTCAAGAGATAGGCTTGCCACTAATTCAACCATCTCACATTGGAGATTCTTGGATGCTTTTCTTCTACTTGGAGTAGAATAGGGGGTGCTGTCAGGAGCTGATATGTCACGATATCAAAAAAAAAATCTTAATTTAAGACCACATCTTTGAATGCCATATTCTGCAGATCTCTTGGGGTTTTTGAAGATGCCCTATCTATCTCTTGTATTTAGATAAGCAAATGTTGCTTGTCTCTTAACAACTTGATTACTGAGTAGCTTAGAGAATATCTGTGATAGACTGTCATAGTAGCTAACAAGGTGACATGCATGCATGACTAGGAGTTTGTTTTTCTTAACTATCCTAAACAGTTTAAGACGGTTGGTATCAAGAGGCCAGAACTTCACATTTCATTTTTAAGTATCTCTAAGTACGATACCATTAGGAAGTGTTACCTTAAATTTTGTATCAATATACAAAGATCTATTCAAATGTGGCTAAATATACTCTTAATTTTGTATCAATATACAAAGATCAATGCCTATGCGGCCCAATACAATCTTAATATTGCGTCCATATACAAGGGTCAATACCATTGTGGCCAACTATAATCTTAGTTTTGTATCAATATACAAATATCAATACTGACGTAGACCAATACAATCTTATTTTTGCACAATAAACAATGGTCAATACCACTTTAGCCAAATATACTATTAATTTTGTATCAATATACAAGGGTATAAGGGCATATTCAATAATGTGACCTTTCTTCTTGATCCTTCCTGTGCTGTGTCTCAATTTTTCTCTCGTCCGTGCATTCCTACATAGGAGATAAAGAAGGATACAGAAAAGGGAAAGAAGGAATACCCTGGGTCTAACCTCCAAAACCCATTAAACAGGACCATTTAACAACTTGTAATCTCTTCCCCTAAATAACAGTGTTTTCAGTTGTCCTTCAAATAACCGAAAAAAGGGGGGGGGCGGAGAAACACCCTCCCCCGCATCTTGTTTCTTAATGAAATATTACTTCAATAACAAATGCAGTACCTGGAAATAAACTGGCCTATCTTCTTCTCAGCCATACCTCAAACTCCAACTGAAATGGTGTGCTAGTTCAAATATAAATCCCACCCAAAATAAATGAAATCAGAGTACATAAAATAGACATATTAAATGCAAGATCATAAATCTCTGGGTCCAGAGATATTATTATTGTTCTTTGGCCCTGACAGAGAGGGCACCACCCTCTAGTTTTTCATCATCTTTCCCCCAACAAATACCAATGCACAGATCTTTGTTAGAAATGTGTGAAAAAAGAAGTAATTTCTGTGATTATCTGATAAAAAACAGCAGAACATGAGCACAAATACCTTGTATACACAGAACAGTTTTGAAAAGGGAATGTATATCTTCAGTGATAAGATGGAGCATGCATTCTGCTTCAGTCACCTCAGGCCACTGTATCAAAAAGGTCACAAATAGAATAGACTATACGGCAAACATTGTACTGTAGGGAATGTAATGAGGGATCTTCCATTTTTACTCTCAACAGGCAAATACCCAGCACGCCTTCAGTGGCTGGAACCCCCTGTCCTCTCTGACATTTCTTACAGAATGTCCTACCCAGGCATGATCACCAGGAACATGTCCTGCCTGGGCTTCCTGGAGGGCGGAAAGGACCCCTGTAATGTGAGTGTTCTTTGACTTCTTCTACAAAAATTTCATTCTCTCTCTCTCTCTCTCTCTCTCTCTCTCTCTCTCTCTCTCTCTC
>CAJQZJ010000579.1:531797-555360 GCA_907164525.1 Lophiomys imhausi
TCTCTCTCTCTCTCTCTCTCTCTCTCTCTCTCTCTCTCTCTCTCTCCTCTCCATTTTAGTATAATTCTCCTGGCTCAGAAGTTTTGTGCATTTTTCTGGAAGGTTTCATGTGAGATTAGAAAAGGCCTATGCATAAAAAATGGGGTTTTTCATTGTGATGTAAATGATGGGCTCAAGAGTAAAGTAAATACAGAAAACGGTTTGCAAATAGTACATAAAAGCAAAATTATGTGAAACTGGTTTACAGGATGTGACCAGTCTAGAACGCAGTAAGAAGAAGAACAAGAAATACCCCAGCCTTCACTTTTTCCCGGTCTTAGAAGTCAACTAAGGAAACACAAGGCTTTACAAAAAGGATGAACAAGGATGCAAAAATTACAATTAGATACGCAGGGAGTCTGGGTTGCCTCTCAGAGTATCAATAACTGTTACACTGACTCTATGATAATGGCGAAACATCTTGGGATCCATTTTATCACCTCAACATAAGCACATTGTAATTGACTCTTCTTTACGAATGGGGGTGACTCTGGTGTCCCTGTCATCTGCAATGGAGAGATTCATGGCATTTTCTCCTGTGGTTGCAGTGAGAGGGAAGCCTGGTGTCTACACCAAGGTCTGCAACTACCTACCTCAGCTGGATTCAGGAGATCATGGCTGCCAACTAAGTCCTTTACCTTCCACAAATCATGTGATCTTGATCCATTTCTCTTTCTTCCCATGCCTGAAATAATATTTAAATAAAAAACATTCTCTGCAGTGTCACATTTGTGTAAATCTGGTTCTTGTTTGATCTTAGGGAATATTCTCTGAAAACTTAGTGCTAAGTGCGAACATGCGCAGAGAGTGGAACTGTTCTACTGGGATCATTGTAAGCATTTCGTCACTCATCTATCTTTATAAAACATTAAGTGAGGAAACAGATACATGATTTCTCACCTTCCTGCTTTGGCAACTTGCTGCAACACCCCCTACCTTTCCATTGTGGCTATAGAGTCCTCTGGACCCAAAAATCAAAAGAGACTCCATAGAGCTGAATTTAGTCACAATGTTTTTGTACATCAAAAAACCACAACCTGTTAATCTTACTCTTTGCTGTGAGTTACAGAACATGAAATGGTGACCACAGGTACAATTATCACTGTAGTTTTGAAGATAATTCATAATGCCATCTTCATAGGTAAAATACTTTTTGTTTAAGGCACATCTATCATAAACCCATGTGCAGACTTCTTCATGGTAGATTGTATACTTATATCTTATGATAGGACACATGAAACTGCAGGTATTATCACTCACCAACTTACTCAAGTATTACCTTGTTAAGCAGGAATTCAGCAAGAAGACTCCTGATCCCTGGTACTTTGTATGTTAGGAGACAGAATGTTGTGTCTTCATGGTGTTTTGTTTTGGTGTTTTTGCCTTTATTCCTCAGAATCAGAGAATCTCAATAGAGATGATGACTGAAAACTCTCAATGAAGAATTTTCTAGGATTCATTTTTGTTTTGATTAATTATATGTGCATGTCTGTGTGGGGGGTCAGGCACACAAGAAAGCTGCATGCAGAGACTAGAGCTGTTGGCTACACGTGTATTGCAGTTACAGTGCTGAGTGAGCCACTTGACATTGACACAGGGAACCAAGTTCTGTGAAAGAGCAGCATGTGCTCTGAACATCGGAGCCATATCTCTGACATTTGTAGAATTTTTTTGTAAATACATATTTATTTTTTCAATGTTTTGGCTTCTCTGTTACTTCCCTTAACCAGACACATAATCGGAACATAAATGTATATAAATCCAAGGTTTGAGAAAGAACTGAGAAGTGGAAGACATAACCACATTTCTTCAACTGCTATCTGCCGCCCATTATTTGATCATGTATAACCAAACTAAGCATTTCTTCGTTTATGTTTATTTATTACTTCAGGTTACATCTCCATCACAGTGCCCTCTTTCTACCCCTCCCAGTCCTGCCCTCCCACCCTCTACCCCCTATTTCTTCCATCCCACTCCCACTGGAGTGGAGTGTCCCTACATAAAAGTTCCCCACCCCAGTTCAGCAGTCATATGAGGGCCAAGAGCCTCCTCATACACTGGGGGCCTACAAGGCAGCACCACTAGGGCAAAGTGTCTCATTGACAGGAAACAAAGTCTATGTTCCTGTTCCCTTTGGTGCATTGGCTGTAGTATAGTTATCCTGTACTATATGGCTAAAATCCGATTATAAGTGAATAGATGCCATGTGCATCCTTCTCAGTCCAGTTTAGCTCACTCAGGATGAGCTTCTCTAGTTCCATCCATTTGGCTGCAAATTGCATGATTTTGTTGTTTCTGATGGCTGAATAGTATTCCATTGTGTAGATGGTTATTTTTATCCATTTCTTGGTTGAGGGACATCCAGGTTGTTTCCAGTTTCTAGCTATTACAAATAAGGCTGCTATGAACATAGATGAGGAAACTTCCTTGTGATTGGTGAGGAATCTTTTGGATGAATACCCAGAAGTGGTATGGCTGGTTCTTGAGGTAGAGCTATTCTAAATTTTCTAAGATATCACCAGACTGATTTCCATAGTGGTTGTACAAGCTTACACTCCCACCAGCAATGGAGGAGGGTTCCCCTTTCTCCACAACCTTGTCAGCATGTGCTGTCATTTGAGTTTTTGATCTTAGCCATTCTGACAGGTGTGAGATGGAATCTCAGAGTCATCTGGAGTTGCATTTCTCTGATGATTGAGAATGCTGAGCATTTCTTCAAGTGTCTCTCAGCCATTACGGATACCTCCTTTGTGAATTCTCTGTTTAGCTCTGTTTTCCATTGTATTTTTGATTGGATTATTTGGTTTCTTGGCATTTAATTGCTTGAGTTCTTTGTAAATTTTGGATATTAGCCCTCTGTCAGATGTGGGGTTGGTGAAGATCTTTTCCCAACCTGTAGGCTGCTGTTTTGTTCGAATGACAGTATCTTTTGCCTTACAGAAGCTTTTCAGTTTCATGAGGTCCCATGAAGTCCCATTTATTGATTGTTGATCTTAGAGCCTGAGCTGTTGGTGTTCTGTTCAGGAAGTTGTCACTTGTGCTGATGAGTTCCAGGGTTTTCCCCACTTTCTCTTCTAATAGATTTAGTGTGTCAGGCCTTATGTTAAGGTCTTTGATCCACTTGGACTTAAGTTTTATGTAAGGTGATAAGTATAGGTCTAATTTCATTCTTTTACATGTCAACACACAGTTAGACCAGCACCATTTGTTGAAGATGCTGTCCTTTTTCCATTGTACGGTTTTGGCTTCTTTGTCAAAAATTAAGTGACAATAGGTATATGGGTTCATTTCTGGGTCTTCAATTCAATTCCAGTGATCCACTGGTCTGTTTCTATACCAGTACCATGCTATTTTTATTACTATTGCTCTGTAGTACAGCTTGAAACCTGGGATGGTGATGCCTCCAGATGTTTTTTTATTGTACAGGATTGATTTAGCTATTCTGGGTTTTTGTTTTTACCATATGAAGTTGAGAATTGCTTTTTCCAGGTCTACAAAGAATTGTGGTGGTATTTTGATAGGAATTGCATTGAATCTATATATTGCTTTGGCAGGATGTCCATTTTTATTATGTTAATCCTACCTATTCATGAGCATGGGATATCTTTCCATCCTCTGATGTTCTCTTCAATTTCTTTCTTCAAGGACTTGAAATTCTTGTCATACAGGTCTTCCTCTTGCTTGGTTAGAGTTACTCCCAGGTATTTTACATTGTTTGTGGCTATTGTAAAAGGTGTTGTTTCCCTAATTTCTTTCTCAGCCCATTCATTTTTTGTATAAATAAGGGATTCTGACTTTTTTGAATTAATTTTGTATCCAGCCATCTCACTGAAGGTGTTTATCAGCTGTAAGAGTTCTCTGGTGCAATTTTTGGGGTCACTTATGTATATTATCATATTGCCTGAAAATAGGGTAATTTGACTTCTTCATTTCCAATTTGTATCCCCTTGATGTCCTTTAGTTGTCTTATTTCTCTAGTGAGAACTTCAAGTACTATGTTGAAGAGATATGGGGAAAATGGACATCTTTGCCTTGACCCTGAGTTTAGAGGAAATGCTTCAAGTTTCTCTCCATGAAATTTGATGCTGGTTATTGGCTTGCACTAAGAATTTCTTAAAGAAGATCCTACAAATGCTTTCTGGTATTATCTGGAATGATCAAGGACAATTAACGATGTAATGGACTTGAATCAAGTACAGTGAAATAAATGGAAGAGTTTGAAGTGAAAAAAATATATATCCTTAGAGATAAGGAAAAGAAGCCTGTTGTCATAGGAAGTTCAGGATGTCATGAAATAACTCAATAGACCCCAGCTTCAAAATATGAACTAATTCTTCATAGTTCTCCAGTCTTTACTATATTATCAGTTCCCCATGATCGCAAGTCCAAGTCCAAAATCCCCTCTAAGACACAAAGCAAGCACTGCTGCCTGTGAATCTCTGAAATATTCACAAAAAGTTAATACTTCCAAAAGCAACAGTACAAAACAGTAAAACTAAAGAGAGAAATACAATACACAGGAAACAATGAACCAAAGCAACAATATAACTTTGAAGAATAAGCATTGAATGATGAGGCCTTTTGTGAAGTGTCTGGAGTACATGCTGGGATCATCAGAGCTCCAAGAGGCTCAGACAGCACCACCATGTGGCCTTGCCATACACAATCCATTCTGTCCTCTCTCTCAAACCCAGGGAGACATAAAATAGAGCCTTTCTCAGCAGATGACCCATATTTCTGGCACCTCTCAGTCATTCTTCACTGCAACTTGATATTCATACTACATTACAAAAAAATTCAGCTCACAAGTTTGTTGATTGCAAACTGATCTCTCTACACACTGGCTGAAAGGCTAGACTTTTCCTACTGATTGATATACAAACTCCCATAACTCTAACACTTGGATACTTCATGCCACTAATGCTGCCATCTCATAGACAATAAGTTCTTCATCCAGCTTATGATTGAACTTTTTACTTTGGTAATTGAAATAATAAATACTTCCCAAGAATTTCTTTTCCAGAAGAGTAATAGGAGGCTCTATTTTAACACTCTTTTTCTCTCAAGAAATTTCTTTCAAGTGACTATATTTCTAGAGCATTTGGTAGATGCAATGTTTCACTTCAGACACCTTCCTGATTTTCTCACTGCATAGTGATCAGCCTCATCAAGGATGCTAATCTCTTCAATAACTGCATCTGATTGCAAGGCTTAATCTGTCCATAAGCTTGCAGAGGTTCTTTGTTGCATCTGTCTAACAGATGCAACAAAGAATTTTTTTTTTACCTCACAATTCTCACTACAAATCTTGTGTAAGCAGTAAGTAATAGCCATGTTACATAACCCTTCCCACCTAAATTTCCTCTCAAGTGTTTTCCCACAAGCACTGAAATTTTAGACAGAAATGAAAGAATTCTTTGCTCCCAGAGACATGAGCATAGTCATGTATCTGTTAAAAAAAACTTGGACTAGCTGTACCTCAAGACCCAACCATATCACTCCTGGGGATACATCCAAATTAATCCTCACCAAACCACAAGGACATCTCCTCAACTATGTTCATAGCAGCTTTATTTATAATAGCTAGAAACAGGAACATAGAATTTGTGACCTGTTAGTGGGACACTTTGCCCTAGTGGAGCTGCCATGTAGGCCCCCAGTGCAAGAGGAAGCTCTTAGCCCTCAAATGACTGCTGACTGAACAGGACTGATATGTAGGGACACCCCACACTGGAGGAGTAGCATAGTAGGATAGGACAGGGTAGGAGAGTGGGACCAGGAGGGTTGAGGGTAGGGACTGTGATGGAGATGTAACTTGAAGTAATAAATAAGCATAAAAGGTAATTATGCAAGGAATTGTAAGCTTGTCCAGAAAGTTATATTCACACTCACTTGATCTTGCATTTAAAACTTTAAATCCTAAATATCTGTCATCAAATGCAGCACAACTATCAGTCACATGGTACGATTGAAGAATACCATTTGGTAGCCATGCAACAGTAGTTGAAGCACGGCCCAAAGGGCCTGTGTATGGATCAGAGAAGTCACAAATGATCTGTTGCCAGGCTTCATAACTCTGTGAACATTGCTTGACCTTACAACTTCAAGTTATCTGGACTCTTATTCTGAGAGGGTAGAGTCTAACATTACTTGTCTTCATATACTTGATTAAGAAATCTTGGTAAAAGAAGGTGGTGCCAGAGGAGATTCTCAATTACCACATGGTGACACTGAGAAAATAAAGAATGAGGAGGTATAAATACTAGACAGAAAATACAAAGACAGGGCCCAGGTAGCCACTATATCCCTCTCAGACTCCACCCCCAAGTGAGTATCAGCTGTTCAAAACCTGAGATATTGGGGTACATTTCATAGTTGAGTCACAAATTGCCAAAACTGACATGCAAAAGGTCATGGCCATCTCACAATTCAAAATGTATTTTGGCCATTTCCAAGAATACTCAATGTCTTTTTTTATTTATTTAATGGGTTTATGACAGTCTTAACACAGTAAGACTGAACTGTCATGTTAATTTAATTTCCAATTCTAAATGAACCAGAAGGCACAATAAAAGTCAGTTAACCAACTACATCCCCTGTCTTCCTTTTCTTTTCTTTCTTTTTCTTTCTTCTTTTTTTTCTTTCTTTTTTTAATGTCTTAATCATGGAAGCATCCATCACAAATACAAATGTAAAATCTCTGTAGAGGAGAGTATGGTGGATACCTGTAACATCAATATTGGGAAAAGAGATAGAGAAAGGATGGTCAGCAGTTAAAGGCTAGACTCATAAACACTGGCATGAGGCCTATCTGGGCCACTTGGTATTCAGTTTCAAAGAAAGGAAGAACAATGTCTGCTGAGACTCAAGGAAGCTTCCTCATTGTGGGTTCCCACAAAATTAAATCACATTATGCACTTCCAACAGCAAATGCACAAACCAGTATTGTGTACAAAACAAATGAGACCAAAGCAAGGAGAAACAAAGTAAGGCCAGCCCTTAACATGGAAAATAGAAACCACTGCAGTATCAAGTCTAGCTTCTATGGCATATGCTACCTAAATATGGATTAGTAGAACTAGTCATCTTTAGCCCACATGAACAAGTGTCTTTCTTGTTCTAGATACACACAGCCTTCAAATTTTCTGTATATACATTCCGTGTTGATGACATCGCTGAAGTTTTTTCCTTTTTTCTTCTGTTGTTTGTTTGCTTTGTTGTTTGTTTGTTTTTCTCCATTGTTATAGTTTCATTAACACAGGTGGACAAGCCATTCTCTCAAGGGATTCCTACAGGTGTTATGAACCTGCATGCTTATTGACCATTACATACTTTTTTTTTTGAAATATGGGTGTAAGTGTTCCATGGCATTGTTTCACTTGTATTCTGTATGTTTGCAAAACCACTATCAAGTGAATAACATCAAATGTTGCCCCCATCTTCAGCCATCTCTAGATACATCTTAAATGTATCATGTCTGCAACTTCTGAGATCTTGGACATTAAGTGTGGTAAAAAGTCCACTGATATATGTAATTTCTTAGGTGGATATGTCTGAACCATATGTGTAGAAGCACTGTTTACCCAAGGGACATTCAGGTAAACAGAAAGTTTACCACTTTCTGTCCTTGAACTTTTGATGGGTGACATATGGCCAATTCCCAAGACTTACTACAGACATATTTCTTGTTGTCTCATATTAATCGCATGGATTCTTTTTGTTAAATATAACATTTGCTGGACCTTGGTCTTTCTAAACCCAAATTTTATACAGATTTTTCAATCAAACGGCAAACGTCCAATATTTTTCTTTGAAAGTCTCTCTTGACTTCAGTTGCAAATATGGCGAAAATAGGCATACTATTCACATTAAAGACTCAATTCTGGACTTCCTTTAAATTATGCATATTATACAGATTATTTCTTGACCATTCAGCTAGACACAAAGTGTCAGGACATACACCATTGTAGAAACCTGCTTTACAAAATAGAAACTGCACGAACTTTATTCCTTGTACAGATGGAGTTCTCCTTATGCTTTGTATATCCAGCCTTCACTGTCATTCCTACTGACAAAATGGACCTCCGAGCTCCCAAATGATTTCTCCATTCACTGAGGTTACACCATTCTGGGTTTTCTATTGTTCTCTTCTCTAAACTTTTCAAATTCTTCCTGCTAACATTTAATAGCCACAGGTTCTGCTTTATCACAATAATCAATGCTCCTCTCTGGAACCTATTTTGAGGGTTTTTTTTTTTTTTTTTTTTTAATGAGTGAAAAAATAAAAAGGATTCCTGGAAGAGCAAATTAAAAATAAGTTAGATTTATTTTGGCATTCATGTCAGGGAACTCAGCCCATCACTGCTTGGCTTGATGCCAGGAAGTCAAGTTGACTTTGGCAGGAGCATAGTTATAATACTGTGATGGTCATTGTCCATTTCATAGAAGATAAAAATTAAGAAATATTAAAGAACTCTGGGCTTTAAATATGTGCATCTAATCAGACATTTTCTCCAATTATGCTTCTCCAAATATCCCCTTTTTCCCACAGTAATTTATAACACCTGGGGCTCAAGTTGTTTTACACATGACCCTACCCATGGCACTTCATATTCAAACAAAGCAATAAAATCTAGAAATATTATTAAGGATAATAAAGTCTAAACAAAAATCAATGAATAGTCTCCAAGGAAACAAACATTTCAGGTCCTGGGGCTAGAATTCAATAACAACAGTTCCTGAAATTGATGAAAGCAATGCCCAAAATTCTCTGAAACACCACAAGGTTAAGTTAGCTTATCTCACATGGTGATCCAAAAATGGTCCAAGCAAGGTCCAAATGACTTTTGAAACCCAAAGTGGTAAATATAAAGATTTTCCATACTGAATCTCAATATGACTTTCCTATGGAAGGCCATGTCAGGCAATCAGAAAGGAAACAACAGTTTCTTCAACCACAACACTCGTAGACAATCAATACAAAACACATGCAAGAAAATAAATTTCCAAGATGAACAGAAATTGCAGCAGCAACCCGCAGCCCACATCAATTGATTGTCTCTCATCTAGGTAGAAACTGAAGGGATTGTGCCCCCTGAAGGACAATAATGAATGGCTCATTACTTGTTAAAGAGTTCAAATGAGCAACTGCCGTTCCACAACCAAGAGACCAAATTCCATGAAGAAGTGTAGGTAGACAGATATAAGTCTGTTTCAAACAGGGCATGAGAGAAGATGAGGGGTCATCTATTCAGCCTTGAACACTTGGGATGACGGGGAAGCATAGGACTTTGATAAGGAGGGAAAGAGGAGCAGGGCAGGATAGTTACTACACTCAGAAAGAAATTTGTCACCTAGGGTCATGCCTACCGTCAATTTCTGTGACAGAAACAAGACAACACACTTAGTACCCATGTGGTTGGTGACAAAGGAAAGATATTTGTAAGATGTCAGATTGTCTGGGTTCTGAACCAAGAATTAACCAATATTAGGGTGCATTCTCTGAAAGTGGTGCAAAATCAGAACATGATCTGAGAGCTGAACTATTGTACTGGGATCATTGCAAACATTTCATCATTCATCTATCTTTATAAATACCTGCTGATCTCCTTCCGTGGTGTGTGAGTTACTGAGGATACAATGATGAATGCAAATACATCACTGTCATTTTGAAAAATAATTAATAATGTTTTATTAGCAAGTAGGATACTGGAACAGCCAAGATACCAGTGAAAGTCATGAAGCCTACATTGCTGTTTAACACAGTCCAGAAAAGCTGAGCTTAATGCTCTTTTCCCATCCTGCTGTCTTCTACTTTGGGTTTCTGATGTCTACATTTGCATTTGTTGGGGACTTTTTAATGTAGCAATTCATATATATCTTTTTGCAGAAAGTTATTTCTTCTCTCAAGGAAGTAAACTTATCTGCTCTTAGTCGGGAGTCTTCCTTGCTATGGATACTGTAAAAAGCACAAAAATGTTGGCTAACCCTAGAGTTCTCTCAGCACATGTGGCCCTAATCAAACTGAGAAACAACAGATTTGAGAACACATCTCATTATAGACTTTCTCCTATATGTAGTCTACAGGACATTATCTCCAGAAAATAAAAACTTAACAACAAAGTTAGTTTGCCTAAATAACCTTTGATAATATATTTAGATGATTAATATTAATATAAAAGAAATCTAAGAATGTGTCAATCATAAGGAGACTGGTTCACATAAAGTTACAGTGAGGTCTTTCAACTAAAAACCAAAGAGAAAACAAATGAATAGAACAAGTTGACCTAAAACTTGGGATAGTTTTCAAACTTTTGGCCTAGGCTAAGTCAGAAGTTGTACCTTGACCATTATGCATTGTTTGAGACTTGAGAACTTGCCTAGACTAGTTCAGATATATTTCTATCTGTTTAATGCTTCAATTTCCTGAAGAGTAGAATGGCATATGTCAAAAATGCTTACATTGTCTAAAATGAATCGAGATTGATAATACCTATTTTCTCTCTACTTGTAACACTTGTCCAGGGACAAAATGATATGATCTATATTTCTTTTAAAATCATGTTTGCCTCTTATATGGAATCTGTATCAATAAAGAAACATCCTGATTGCTGGTCAGAGTTATGAGGTTTACCCAGCCATGGTCTCTGACTCATCCATCCATTACTCCCCTCTCCCTCTTCCTTATCTCCTCTGCTTGGACCTGCTGGGTGGCAGGTTACATTTTGTTTGAGACATGTCTACCCTACACACAAGTTAAGATTTTCTTCATGGTAGATTGTATACTCATAATTTATTGTAGAACACATGAAAATGCAGGTATTACCACGCACCGACTTATACAAGTATTTCCTTGTAAAACAGTAACTCAGCATGAGCAGCCCTGATTCCTGGTTATTTCTTTTAGTCCTCAGAACAAAGATTCTTCATGGGGTTAGTGACTGAAAACTGTTGAGGAAGAATGTTTTAGGAATTATTTTTGTTTTTAATTACTTATATGTGCATGCCTGTATGCCTGTTTATGCACAAGAGGAAGGGGCATGCAGAGCCTGGAGCTGTGAGACACACTCATACTATAGTGACAGGGTTCTATGAAATGACCTACATGGGTTCTTGGAACCAAGTTCTGATCCTCTGCAAGAGCATCATGTGCTCTGAACATCTGAGCCATGTCTCTGGTACTTGAAGTATTTTTTTTAAACACAAATTTCACATGATTTTTCTCCAGTGTTTTAGCTTCTGTTTCACTTTCCCTAAGCAGACCCATAATCAGAACAGGAGTGTATAAAAATACAAGCTATCTGGAAAAAAAAACTATACCATGTAAGTTTTCAGAGTTCAGTTCTACTCTACTCTTGTCATATTCCACTGAGCACACAGAAGTCACCTTCTCTTTTAATTTAGCACAAAGAATGAGACACAACCATGATTCCCCATCTGTTTCCCACCATTTACCATCGATACTCAATGTCATCAATAATCAAACTAACATTTATTAGAGAAGATCCTACAAGTGCTTTCTGGTATCGTCTGGAATAACCAATGGCAATTAAGGTTGTAATGGACTTGAACCAAACATAGTAGGAAAATGGAAGAGTTTTAAAAACGAAAAATGTATTCTCTGAGATAAGGAAAGGAAGCATGTTGTCGTAGGAAGCTCAGGATGCCATGGCAATATTTTAATAGACCCCCAGCTTCAAAATATTAATTAATTCCTCATAATTCTCTAGTCTTCACTGTCTTAACAGTTTCAAGTGATCAAAAGATCAAGCCCAAAATCCCCTCTGAAACACAAAGCAATCACAGCTGCCTATCAATCTCTGAAAAATTCACAAAAAGTCACATACCTCCAAAGCACAATGGCATGAAATAGAAATTGTCATTACCAAAGGGAAAATGGAATACAAAGGAAACAATGAACCAAAGTAACAACACAAATTTGAGTAATAACCACTGAATTTTAAAGCTTTTTGTGAAGTGTCTGGAGCACATGCTGTGCTTCAAGAGACTTAGACAGCATCGCTCTACGGCCTTGCCATACACAGACCATATTCTTTCTTTTTCTCCATCTCAGGGAGATATAAGTTATAGCTGCCACCTTTTCTGAGCACATGGCCCATATTCCTAGCATCTCTGAGCCAGCAATTCTATATAAATTTGGCCTTTATACTACATTCTCATGCAGAGCCAGATCACAAATTTCCTGAATTGAAACTGATTCTTTCCACACATTGGTTGAAATGTCAAGCTTTTCCTAATGATGGATGTGCAAGCTCTCATAACTCTCTCACACTTGGATACTTCATACCACTAATGCCACCACCTCATAGACAATAAGTTCTTCATCCAGCTTATGTATGAACATTTTACTTTGATCTCAGACTGCATGGCTTGTGACAATTGAAATCATAAATATTTTCCAAGAGTTCCTTTTCCGGAAAAGCAATAGGAGGCTTTGTTTTTGCATACCTTCTATCTCGAGGAAGTTCAATAAAAATTACTATATTTCCAGAGAATTTGGTAGATGCAGTGTTTCACTTCAGACACCTTCCTGATTTTCTCACTGCATAGTGATCAGCCTCATCAAGGATGCTAATCTCTTCAATAACTGCAGCTGACTGCAAGGCTTAATCTGCCCATAAGCTTGCGGAGGTTCTTTGTTGCATCTGTCTTATACTATTCTACCCTCCATTTACCTCACAGTTCTCACTATAAACTTTGTGTAAGGCGTAAGAAATAACCATGCCACAGAGCCTTTTCCACCTAAATTTTCGCTCATCTTCCCAAAATCAATGAAGTCTAGAGGTAAATAATAGCATTCTTTCCTCCCAGAGACATCACTAGATTTGTTATTGGTCTGTTAGAAAGTAATTATGCAAGTAATTGTAAACTTGAAGAGAAAATTATATTCATACTTATCTGATCTAGCATATAAAATTTTTAATCTTAAATATCTGTCAAGTAGCTTTCTGACATCAAATGTAGCACAACTAAATCACATGGTACAATAGAGGAATACCATTTTGGGAGACCAAGTCATGGTATTTACGTCACTGCCCCAAGAGCATGTGTATGGATTGAAGAAATTATAAAAGACATGGTAGTCAGATATTGTTACTCTGTAAACATTACTTGACATTACAATTGAAAGTTATCTGGGCCCTTTGTTTGAGAGTATTGAGTCTAACATTAGTACTCAGTATAATATACTTGGGCAGTAAGTCTTGGTGGCATAAACTGCTTTCAGTGGAGACTCAGCACATGAAGACATTCAGAAAATAAAGGATGAGGATATGTTAGCATTAGAAATAAAATACAAACTCATGGCCCAGTTAGCCACTATCTCCAACTCAGTCCCAAATTCAACCACCTGAGACAATATGTTCAACACATGAAACCATGGGGTACCTTTCAGGGTTGAGCTACAACTAACTCAGTCCCAAATTCAACCAGCTGAGACAATATGTTCAACACATGAGACCATGGGGCACCTTTCAGGGTTGAGCTACAACTTTCCAAAGGTGACATGCAAAGGCATGTGACTATCTCATAATTGAATATTTTGTTAATTTCCAAGAATTCTCAAAGTCTTAAAGCACAGTACATAGTTCCAACAACAAAAGCACAAGCTGGTTTACAAACCAAGTGAATAAGACCAAAGCAAGGAGGAAGCATAGCAAAATAAGACTAACACTGAACATGGAAAATCTTGCAACAGGTCTAGCTTCTATATCACATGCTACCTATGGATTAGTAAAACTACAGTGTTGGCATCTTTATCCCACATGATCGTGCATCTCTTTTGGTCTGGGTTCATTTACAGCCTTCAAATTTTCTCTTTATACATCCTGTGTTGTTGGCATCTCCAAGGTTTTTATCTTCACTGTGTTGTAGTTTTAAGCATCACGTGTGGACAAGCCATTCTCTTAAGGGATTCCTGCAGGTATTATGAATCTGTATGCTTTTTGAGAATCGCAGGATTTCTTTTGGAATCAAGATGTAATTGCCCATGGCTTTTCCTCACTTGCATTTTGCATCTTTGCAAAACGATCAAGTCAATGACATAAAATGTAACCCAAACTTCATGTATGTCTATGCTTAAATGGATTTTGTCTGCAACTTCTAAGAATCTGGGTAGTTACTTATTGTTAAAGGTCCACTGATGGATACAATATCGTGGTGGCTGTGACTGTGCCATATGCCTAGAAGTACTCTTTACTCAAGGGACATACAGATATACTTACCACCCCCTGTCCTTGAACTTTTGATGGGTTACATATGGTAAATTCTCAAGACATGCTACAAACATATTTCTAGTTATCTAGTTACCTCATAAAAATCACATAGCAAAATACTAAATCAAACATTTGCCAGAATTTGAACTTTCGAAGCCCAAATGTTACACAGGCTTTTTGAACTGAATTGCAAATGTCCAACACATTTTTCTGTGAAATTCTCTTTTAACTTCAATTGTCAATTTGGGAAAAATATAGGCATAATATGCATTCTATGGACTCAATGCTGGACTTTCTTTACATTTCGTATATTAGATAAATTATTTTATAAGCATTCAGTGAGGAAAAAAGTATCTCGAAATACACCACATAGACATATGCTTTTCCAGAATAAGGCAAGCATGACCTATATTCCTTTCACAGATGGAATGCCAGTAGCACTTTATACGGCCAGAATTCCATGTTTTTATTACTAATGACAAAATGAATTTCTGAGCTTCCAAATGATTTGTGAATTAACTGAGCTCATAACATTCTGGGGTTTCTATGTTCTCTAAAACTTCCAAATAGTTCCTGCTAATGTTTAATAACCACAGAAACAAGTTTATCAAAATAATTACCACACATCTCTGGAACAAATTTTGGGGTTATATTTTTCTTATGTGTGAAAAAAACAACAATATCTGGAAGAATGAGTTAAATAGAAGTAAGATATTTTTAGGAATTCATGTCAGAGAACTCAGTTCATCACTGCTTGTCCTAAAGCCCTGGACAGCATCATAGTGGCAATACTGTGTTATTGTCACTGTATTTCCATATTACACTTCATAGAATATGGAAATGAAGAAAGATCAAAGGACTCTGGGTTTAAAGTCACATATCCAACCAGCCATTTTCCCCAACTATGCTTTCTCCAAATATAACCTTCTTCCTACACTAATTATACCACCTGGGACAAAGTGGTTTTACACATGACTTACCCATGATATTTTACACTCAAACAAAACAAATGACATTGAAATTGAGAGCTATAGAAATAGAAAATATCCTATTAAGGATAAATAGGTTGAATAAATAGCTGAACATTTTTCAAGAAAACAAAGGTGATGCAATTTTGGGTCCTGTGACTTGCATTCAGTAACAAAATATCTAAAAGTGATGAGAACAATGTCAAGAATAATCTGAAACTCCAAGAGGCTAAGCTTGCTTAACTCACATGGTATCTGAAAATGACCCAATCAAGGCTCAAATGTCTTTTGAAATCCAAAATGGTAAATGTGAAGTTTTTCCATACCAAATCTTAATGTGACTTTCCCTTGTTGCACTCGATCAAGTTTCTGAAGTGAAAGATCATTTCCTTCAATCATTACAACATTTGTATGCAATCAAAAATATGCATGTGAGAAAGAAATTTCCAAGATGAATAGAAATCATAGCAGCAAACCTTCAGTTTTCTCAAGTGATTGTCCTTCATCTAGGGAGAAAGTAAAAGGACTGTGATACCTGAAGGGCAGTAATGATTGGCTCATTACTTGATAATGACTTCAAATAAGCAATGTATCTACAACAAAGAAATAAAATTTCATGAGAAAGTGTGGGTAGAAAGAAATCAATCTACTTCAGACAATACACATGAGTAGATACACTGGCCATCCATTTGGCCTCATACACTTGGGAAGACAGAGGAACATAGGAATTTGAGAAGAAGGGATAGGTGTTATACTCACCAATTAGCTTGTCACCAAGGGTCATGTTTACCTCCAAATTCTGTGACAGGTTTAGTCACGTGGTGGGTGGTGACTAAGGAAAGGTATTTGAGAGGACATCAGATTGTCTAGATTCTGAAAGAAAAATGCTTTGGCAATTAATATTTCAGCAATCCAGATGGAGGTCTTCTTTATCCAATAGCTTAGGTAAGGGAAGAGAAACAGAATGGTTACAAGGCATTATTTAAGTGTCCTGGCAAAATAAAGACATTCTAAAGAAACAGCTGTATCTATCAATGTATCAGATTGCTGAAACACTGGATCCCAAAGTAAAGCGTCTTTTCCAAGGAATCACATGCTGGAAGACCAAAAAGGTGATATCCCTGGGGAAATCTATCATTTTTTTAAAAATTCTTGTGTAATAAAATACATCTCAATGTTAGTTTCCCCTCCCTCCATTCTCCCCAACACTCCCACATAGCAAGCTCTCTATTTCAGATCTACCCTCCCTCAATTACCTTCATAAAAGAATAGGCCTCCCAAAGATATCAACTGAGTATGGTCTCATAAGGCACAATAAGACTAGGCACACATCCTCATCAAGACTGAACAAGGAAACCCAGTAAGAAGAAAAGGGTCCTAAGAGAGGCAAACAAGTTAGAGTCACCCCCCACTCCCACTGTTAGGAGTCTTACAAGAACACCTAACTACACAGCCATACCATATGCAGAGGACCTAACCCAGAGCCATAAAGACTAAGTGATTGTTGCTTCGGTCTCTATGAATGCCTGTAAACCCTGGTTAGTTGATGTTTTTGGACTGTGTTGACTGGTGTTCATAACCTGTCTGGCTTCTACAGTCTTTCCATCCCCTCTTCCATGGGGTTCCCTGAGCTTGACCTAATGGTTGGATATGGGTCTCTGCATCTGTTCCTGTCTGTTCCTGCATGAATCCTCTCTGATAATAATTTGGCTAGGTAATTATTTATGAATATAGCAGAATATCAATAGAAATTATTTCATTGACTTTTTTTCTTTTGTTCAGTTGTGTTTAGTTCTATCCTATGTTTCTGGGCTGTACAGTCTCTAGTTCCGGACCATCCAGATAGTGAACAGCATGAACTCCCTCACTTGGTATAGGCCACAATTTAGTGGGTTGGCCACTCCCACAAATTCTACACCAGCATTGCCCCAGCACATCTTGAGGGCAGTGTAGAGTGCAGGTGGAAGATTTTGTGGCTGGGTTGGTGTCCCATTCACACTGCTGGAAGCCTTATCTAGTTAGGCAAGAACTGAAGAGGGCCAGTTCAATCTCGATATCCTACTTTGCTAGCAGTCTTCATTACAGTTACCCTCATATGTTCAAAAGAAATACCACACAGTTCTCATACCTTCTCATACCATTTTAAATGAGGAGACTGGTGGCCAGATAATTATGTGTCAGTGGTGGGCACATTACATATTGACTGGAAATGCATTGATGAACACAATCTTTGCCCTCTTTTTAAATCTGAATCTCAATTCAGAAACACCAGGATGAAGCTCAGTGTACTGTGTATCTCATTGTCCCTCTTTCCAAATATGATCATACTGATAAATACATTTTTTCTGCTTTTCAATTTTTACATGGTTCTTTGAGCTGGTTTATTGAAGGGTTATCTAGACCTAGCCTATGGCACACGTGTAATCTCCTAGATGAACAAAACATAGGGCTGCTTAAAAGGAGCTACTTTTACAGAAAAAAAAAACCCTTGGGAGCAATAGTAATAAAGACAGCATGGTACTGATGTAGAAACAGACAAGTTGATCAATGGAATCAAATTGAAGACCCAAAAATAAACCCACACACCTATGCTCACTTAATTTTCGACAAAGAAGCCAAAACCATAAAATGGAAAAAGAACAGCATCTTCAACAAATGGTGCTGGTCCAACTGTGTGTTGACATGTAAAAGAATGAAGAATGAAATTAGACCCATACTTATCACCTTGTACAAAACTTAAGTCCAAGTGGATCAAAGACCTTAACATAAGGCCTGACATATTAAATCTACTAGAAGAGAAAGTGGGAAAACCCTCAAACTCGTCAGCACAGGTGACAACTTCCTGAACAGAACACCAACAGCTCAGGATCTAAGACCAATAACCAATAAATGGGACCTCATGAAACTGAAAAGGTTCTATAAGTCAAAAGACACTGTCATTCAAACAAAATGGCAAGAGATTGGGAAAAAATGTTCACTAACCCCACATCTGAAAGAGGGCTAATATCCAAAATTTACAAAGAACTCAAGAAATTAAATGCCAAGAAACCAAATAATCCAATCAAAAAATGGTGAACAGAGCTAAACAGAGAATTCACAAAGGAGGAATCACTAATGGCTGAGAGACACTTGAAGAAATGCTCAGCATCCTTAAATCAGAGAAATGCACCTCAAGATGATTCTGAGATTCCATCTCACACCTGTCAGAATGGCTAAGATCAAAAACTCAAATGACAGCACATGCTGGTGAGGTTGTGGAGAAAGGGGAACACTCCCACATTGCTGGTGGGAGGACAAATTTGTACAGCCACTATGGAAATTAGTGTGGCAATATCTTACAAAACTTGGAATAGCTCTACCCCAAGACCAAGCCATACCACTCCTGGACATTCTTTAAAAGGAGTCCTTAGCAAATCACAAGGACATCTCCTCAACTATTTTCATAGCAGCTTTATTTATAATAGCTAGAAATGTAAACATCCCAGATGTCTCTCAACCGAAGAATGGATTTAAAAAAAAAAACTGTAGCACATTTACACATTGTAGTACTACTCAGCTATCAGAGACAAGAAAATCATGCAATTTGCTGTCAAATGGATGGAACTGGAAAAGCTCAACCTGAGTGACCTAACCCAGATCCAAAAAGATCCACATGGCATCTATTCACTTATAACTAGATTTTAGCAATTTGGTAAAGGATAACTATTCTACAACCAACAGACTGAAAGGAACAGGAACATAGACTTTGTGACCTGTTAGTGGGACACTTTGCCCTAGTGGAACTGTCATGTAGGACCCCAGTGCAAGAGGAAGCTCTTAGTCCTCATATGACTGATAAATTGTGTGGGGGGGGCTGAGATGTGGAGCACCCCCACTAGAGGAATAGGATAGGTGGGAGAAGGGGTAGAGGGTGGGATGGTGGGACCAAGAAGGTTGGGGGGGGACTGTGATGGAGATGTAACTTGAAGTAATAAATAAGCATAATAAAGATTTTCAAAGAAATAATGAACTAAACCATACAAGTTTTCAGAATGTAGATGTATTCTATTGTTGTAATATTCCTCTGGGAACACATCAGTCATTTTCACTTTCATTGCAGCCTGAAGGAGGCACAACCATGATCCTTCAACTGCTTTCCACATCCATCAGTTGGTCAGGGATAACCAAACTAAATATTTGTTACAATATATCGTCCAAATGCTTTCTGAAATGTTTCAAAATGACTAAGGGCAATTAAGAACATACTGGGCTTGAGTCAAAGCATAAAGGAATAAATGGAAAAGTTCAGAAAAGAAAATAGATATCCCAAGACAGAAGAAAAGGAAGCATATTGCCTTGGGAGCCTCAGGACAATGACAATAATACAATAGACCTCAGCTTCAAAATATGAATTAATTCCAAATAGTTCTCCAGTCTTCAATGTCTTAACAGTTCCACGTCTTCAAAAGCCCAAGTCCAAAATCTCCTAGGAGACACAAAGCAACTACAGATGGTGAGAATTTCTGAGAATTCACAAAAAAATTACATACTTCCAAAAGGCAATGGCACAGCATATTAATGTCCATTATTAAAGGTAGGAATGAAATACAAAGGAAACAATGAAACAGAGTAACCTCACAATACTGAAAAATACAGATTGAATCATGAACCTTTTTGTGAAGTGTCTGGAGCACGTGCAGGCATCACCTGAGCTCCAAGAAACTTAGATATCCCCACCTGGTGGCCTTGCCAAACATAATACACATATTCCTCTCTCTCTCTCTCTCTCTCTCTCTCTCTCTCTCTCTCTCTCTCTGTGTGTGTGTGTCTGTGTGTGTGTGTGTGTGTCCCCTCTCTCTCTTTCCCTCCTTTATCTCTCCCTCCCTCCCTCTCTCACCCCCTCCCTGGGATTAAAGTAATTAAACTACAAAACTTTCTCAGCAGATGACCCATGTTCGTGGTACCTCTGACCCAGTAAATCTTCATTGTGACTTCGTTTTCATACCACAAAATCAAGAAGAACTTACCCACAAGTTTTCGAAGTTGAAAGTGTTCTTTCTTTTTTTTTTTTAATAATTTATTTTTTATTTCTTCAAGTTACATCTCAATCACAATCCCCTCCCTACTCCCCCCTCCAGTCCCACCCTTCCACCCTCCTCCCCCTCAGCCCCACCATCCTCTTCCCTTCTTTTTTTTTTTTTTTTAGTTTAAGGTATTTATTTTTCCCCCCAACAGCTCTCCCTTTCAGTCCAAATAATGGTTCCTTTTCTTATAACTATAAATACAATACAGAACAACAGAAATAAATAGGCCACGATTATAAGAGTTATATGGCTTAGCATACATTCCCAATGTTCTTTCTATACATTGGTTTACATGCCAGGCTTTCCCTAATAATCGACTCTGTAACACTGGGATCTTTCATGCTGGCAATGCCACCACCACGTAGACAATAAGTTCTTCATCCAGCTCATGAAAGATCTTTTTACTTTGTTCTATGAATGTGTGGTTTCTGGGAATTGAAATCATATGTATTTTCCAAGAGGTTCTTTTCCAGAAAAGCAACAGGAGGATTTTTTTTTCAAATATCTTCCATCTCAAGGAATTTCTTTTAAATTAATGTATTTGTATAGACTTTGATAGGTACAATGTTTCACTTCAGACACCTTCCTCATAGTCTCACTGAATAGTGATCAGCTTTGTGGTAAGGATGCTAATCTCTTTAAATTACAGATAATGGTACCCACTTACTCTGTACAAAATAAAGAGCCTTACAGAGGCTTTTTATTGCATCTGTCTTACACTATTCTACTCTCCCTTTACCTTACAATTTTCATGATAAACTTTGTATAGTAGTAAGTAATAATGATGCCTCACAGCCCTTCCCACCTAAATTTTCTTTCAAGTGTGTTTGGACATGACCTGTAATTTTAAAGAGAAATAATAGCCTTAAATTAAAATAATAAAGATTTGTCTTTCATGTGTTTTATCAGGATTATGAGAAAAATACTTAGCTCAACAATACATAATAAAATTTATAAGAGTTCTAGGAAAACATGTCTGCCTAGAAATTATACAGCATAATTATATTTTTTGAAAAGTAAAGACTTTTTCATACAATAAAAATAATACTTAAAATAACAATTTTAGAGGGAGGTTTGTTTCTGGAATGTCCCTGGGAACAAATAATTTCTTTCTGTTAGAAAGTAATTATGTAACCATTACAAGATGGTTGCATCCAGCATTCATAGTGTCTGAATACCATGAGTTTAATCTCAGTCACTGTGGAGCAATCATGAATCAGCATTTCTGACTGTCAAATACAGATTATTACTGTGTTTCCCCAGCAAATGTTGAGAATAGCGACCTCCTTGAAGAGTCGGGGGTCAACCAGTCTCTGCCTTCCACCTCCTACCCTACCCAATATTCCAAGGAAGGCTTCTGGGCCCAAGCAACACATGGATCCATCTTCTGGTCCACAGCTCTACCCAACTTCCAGAAGAGAGCTCTCAGGACTTCAGAGGTACATGTTTTCAGCCTCCAGTACCTAGTGAATGAATGCTGGCACCATCCACCTCCCCAAGGAGGTCTCCTGTCTCCAGGATCAACCAGCCTATAGTCCCTCAACTCTACCTGCTATCCCAAGGATGGCTCCCAGGACCAAGCAACACATGGTTCCAGCCTCTGATCCATAGCCCTACATGATTTCTTATGTTCCAGCCTCTATATGGACCTATCTGCCCTCCTGAAGAGACCAGTCATACCTCAAGATTATCCAGGTAAAAAATCCCCCACCCTAATCCTGTGCTTGGGAGTCCAACTTGGACATGGCCAAAAGAAGTGGCTTGCAGACTATCTGGTGAGATTCAACCTCTAGCCCATGGGCCTACCCACCAACCCAAGAAGGGCCACCAGACCCCAGGAATATTCCACCTCTGGCACAAGGCTCCACCAATCTTCCTCAGAGACCCAGCTGGCAACAAGAAAAACCAACCAACATTAAGTACAACCAGATGGCTAGAGGTCACCATAAGAACAAAGCAACAAAACACAGGGCCATATGGCACCACTGGAACCCAGATATCCTACTACAGCAAACTTTGGATATCGTATCACACCTAAAGTGCAAGAAAATGACCTTAAATTTGATATTATGAAAATGATAGAGGCCTCAAAAGAAGAAAACGAATTCTTCAAAGAAATAGAGTAAAGTATAATCAAATAGGTGAAGGAAATGAATAAATCCCTTAAAGAAATACAGGAAAATATCATAAAACAGGAGAAGGAAATGAGTAAAATTAATAAAGCCCTGAAAATGGAAATAGAAGCAATAAAGGAAAAGCAAACTGAGGCAATCCTGGTTTTGGAAAACCTAGGAATGAGAACAGGAACTACAGACACAATTATCACCAACAGAATACAAGAGATGGGAGACAGATTCTCAGGCATACAAGATTTGTTAGAATAAATTTATACATTGATCAAAGAAAAGGCTAAATCTAAAAATCCTCTAATGGAAAACATGCAGGAAATTTGGTATGCTGTGAAAAGACCAAACCTAATAATAAAAAGAAGAGGAGAAGAAGAAGATTCCTAGATGAAAAGCTCAGGATATATCTTCAACAAAATCATAATAGAAAGTTTCCCTAACCCAAAGAAAGAGATACCTATAAATGTACAAGATGCTTACAGAACACTAAATAGACTGGACCAAAAAAGAAAATCCCTCCACCACATGGTAATCAAAACACTAAATGTATAGAACAAAGAGACAATATTAAAAGTCACAAGGGACAAGCATCAAATAACATATAAGGCAGACCTATTAGAATTACACCAGATTTATCAACAGAGACTTTAAAAGCCAGGAGGTTCTTGGCAGATCTCATGCAGCCTCTAAGAGATCACAGATGGCAGCCCAGAATACTATACCTAGCAAAAGTTTCAATCACCATAGATACAGAAAACAAGATATTACATAACAAAACCAAATTTAAACAATATCTTGGTATTAATCTAGCCTTACAGAACATACTAGAAGGAAAACTCCAACCTAAGAAGATTAACTATACCCAAGAAAACACATGAAATAAATAACTCCTCTACAACAAAACCAAAAGAAGAGAAATGCACAAACACACACACACACACACACACACACACACACACACACCACTGCCAACATTAAAACAATTAAATAACTAAAAATCATTAGTCATTAATATCTCTCAACATGAAAGGATTAAATTCCCCCATAAAAAGACAGCACCCCCTATATTACTCCAAGTAGAAGATGAGCATCGAAGAATCTCCAGTGGGAGATGATTAAATTGGTGGTAAGCC
>CAJQZJ010000579.1:575859-594022 GCA_907164525.1 Lophiomys imhausi
AGTGGCTTCTCTTTTACATATACCTTCCCTATTTATACTTTTGAGGTCATCAATAATCAGGATATAGTTAAACTCCTTGAGATATTTATAAGTTCATTTCATTTTCTGTTTCCATGGGCTCATTGGAGGAAGTTTCTTTACTTTAGCTAGCATTTCTCAAATGGTAGGTTCTCTGAGAACTGTGCTTTGAATAAGAATTTGTACTAACTTTCACTAAGGTACCATTCACTTGCAGTACTCACATTTACTACTTACATATCCCAGAGATACTTACAGCCAAATTTCAGAACGCCCCAGCCAGACACAAGGCACTCAGTATCAGCTGATGGACATGACTGTGGCAGAGGGATAGTAGACACTTGAGAGTTGAGGGTAGCTGGTGCCTTAAGCTTAATCAGCATGATGTCATTATCCATAGTCCACTCATTATAATCGGGGTGGAGGATCACCTTGGCTGCATCAATGAACTGCTCAACACCCTCAGTTTTGTGAATGTTATCTTCTCCGAGACGCACCTGTAATTGGCTGGGTTTAAGAATTAAAAGTTTAAATGATGATAGATCCTTAAAAGACTTTAGAATGTGAATCAATCCAAGTCCTTATAACTATAGCTCAATTATGACAAAACAACATGTTGAATTAACAAAGAGCATAATACTTCCAGTGCAACAGTACAAATAAAAATAATTTAATATATTCCCACATTTATTTCTATCCCTCTGACTCTAGCCTTGGGAATCCCAACAACAGGAGAAGAGGAAAGTGTTAGCCAATAGCCACCGAACTCCTTTTCCCCTGGAAATGTTTTGTAGAGTATATTTGGTTTCTAACCCTATGCCTCCCAATTATAAGATGATAGTGGGTTATGAGTCTCCAGTAGCAGAGACACTTATGAAGGACTTCTGTAACCTATGCCAGGGTTAGTAATGTGTACTTACTTCAATGACCCAGTGCTTAAACAGAGGTAATGTCTATGCTAATGATTGAGGGGGTTGGAGAAAGGAAAGGACATTCATGTTAGATACTTAAATTTTTACATTGATTCTTGTACTTTTTGATATTATCATATAATTAATTTTCCCCTTCCCTTTCCTCCCTTAAAATCCTCCACCCATGTATCCTATCCCTCCTTAGTTTCTTTTAAATTCATGACTCCTTTTTTATTATTATTATATATGTGTGTGTGTGTGTACAACTTGCTAAGTCTGTATAATGTTACCTGTATGTTTTATATATGCATATATATGTGTGTATGTATATATATGTATGTGTATATATGCATATATATGTGTATATTTATAGTATGTTACTAACCATTTGATATTGGCTACCAATTGATGGACTTGTCCTTTAGTTGCTTATAGTTTTTTGTGTAGGGTTGAGGCTTCAGGTCCTTTTCCCAGTCAATGTTTTGTGACAACTAACATGATCCTTGTTCAGAACTATAGCCCACAAAGTCTCACCAACATGACTGCCTAAACAAGAGCTGTAAATCCAAGTTCCCTTGTTTAGATGTTATTCAGTCATTCACGCAACCTAATCAGACAATTTCACTGACTTTTGATTGCCTGCTCTATTCCAGACTCTGTTGGAGACATCTGAGGCTGAAATAGGTTTTCTTTATTTAATAAAACTACTCAATATATCAGACTAGTCAGGCTGTAAAATTTTGTTACAATACATATCGGGTCATAATATGTATAGTATATCATGTGCTCATGACTTTCTACCAAGTACATAGAATTAAATCAACTGTTGAAATCATTCAGATTGTTATCGGGAAAACACAAGCTGTTCTTACCCCCAGTGCACTGCTCCTCCTGTGATAAAATGCTCACTTTCTCTTTCATCTTCAAACCATGCAATGTCTCATGCAGATAGTGGAAAGGAAAATTCAACATTTGGAAATATTTGGATTTACAAGTTTCTTTCATTTTCCAGTTTCACCAACTCTCATGTCTCAGTTCTCCAGGGTCGCTCTGTATTCCAGCGCCTTCTAGAGATATACTTTGACCCGTTTACACAGCCATCTGTGCAAACTCAACCCAGAACTAAAATATAGGCCCAAAGCGGGAAGTACACCACAGAAGATAAGTCCGCAGAATGTAGGTGTAATACTTTGAGGGCATAAGGTTCTTGGGTTATAGAAGGGTTGCCTGGACTTTTCAGGCCTTGCTGAGGTGTTCCTCTCTCTTTGCCTTAGTTCCTTGGGAGCTCTCCTCCACTTCGTCACTTTTTCCACAGATCACCATGAAAAAGATTTGTAGTAGAGGCTCAACACAGTATTCCTAGGAGTATCTGGCATAAGATAAAAGAAAAGACATAATGACACCTGTGCAAAAATGCCTTAAATGAATGGGTCAGGTTTAAAGAAGGAAACTAAGCCTCTACAGTAAGGTGAGGCAAGGATAGCATTTAAATCTCATTTAAAGCTCAGACTACTATGACAAATTCCCATGGACTTGGAGGTCTTCAACAAAACAGTTATATGTCGTAATTATGGATGCTGTCAAGTCCTAGATCAAACTATCCATAAGTATGGTTTCTAGGAAAGGCTGGTTTCCTGGTTTTATAGTATATCCATAATATTTTGATATAGATGAGAAAAGTGAATCCAATTTGATGGTGACAATTTTTGAACTTTGTCTCCGAATGATATATCTGAGGACCTCACTGCACAACCATCCTGTCGTTGAGTTTTCCTTGTCCTTGGCTATATAGATATACCTGTCCTTATTGTTCATGTCATATCACAGGGAACATTATGAAAGATTGGGAGTCAGCATCATAACTCCTTCTGACATGTTGGAGCAACCAAAAGATTTAAAGCAAATTGTATTCAGACTATTTGGAATTCACTGTTCTGGTTAATCTCATCTGCTCTGTAGGCCAAGAGACAACTCACAACCAGATACTCTCACATGAGTTGCACATCTGCACTATTTAAATACACAGCCTTCTACATGAAAAATAAAACCAAAGCACAGAAGATCAAAAGAGCACTCAGTTTTCATAGCTATGAATCAAGAAATCTTTTTGTAAAAATTTTTCACGAAAGCTATCCAGATACCCAAAGAAAACCCTAATTATTTGTAAAACTGTTTAGTTTGATCAGAAAACTGAAAAGGAGAATGAGTGTAAATACCAATAGACATTGGGGGGGGGGAAACATGCTGAAAACACACATGAATATGTCAGATTCCTATGGCTATCAAGCAATCTATGAAAATATATTAATAATTCATTTATAAATATAGGTCTGTGTATTTTTAAATTCCTGAGTCCCTCTGGAAATCTTAGTTGCTTCTAGACTACACCATATAATTTCAAATTTCCTCAAATATATTAATGGTTTGAGATAAAAATTTAAACAAGATCATTGTAAAATAAAACCATGATCATTTGACAGATTACTTCTCTTTCTAAAACAGATACACAGACATGACAGATTTCTGACTGTTAAGCAAGGTAAACAAGCACACAAAAAGTAACATTTCTAACGTGACTAGACCTGCTCTCCAGGCAAACCTTCCTCTCATTTCAGTACAGAAGATCAAAGTTTAATTTTGGAACCAGAGTCACTGTACATCCAAGTACTCCTGGAACTGAGGAGAATAAGACTGGAAAGAACCAATTCAGAGAGACTCTAGGCCACATGCAAGGCTGTTTCCAAAAATCAAAGAACAGGCTTAAAAGTACTTTTGTTTCCTGTTCAGTTCCTACCAAAGCTTTAAATTTTCACCAACTAGTGACACAGAATCTTCAATTTTTAATACTCTCAAAAAGACAGTCATAGAGCTAGAGACATTGCTGAGTGGTGAGAACACGTGCTGTTCTTGCAGGGAACTCATGATGGGATACCACCCCTCACAACTCCTGCTCCAGCAGTTGTAAGACATTCTTCTGGCCTCCATGGGCCCCCATGCATATGTGGCACACACACACACACACACACACACACACACACACACACACACACAGAAACATATACACGCACCTAAAATAATTGACTGCAACATCAACAATAAGAAGAAAAAGAAGAAGCAAATTCTTTAACAGTGTATTAATCTTTTATAGCTTGTCTAAATTTTTGTATTATTTTTTCTTTCTTATTATGGGATCACAGTTAATGTAACTTTCAGGGAAGAATCAAATCACCCAATGAATATTGTTTGAGTTCACATAATTCTTTATCTTGAAGCTGCTAAAAAATTGAAACATTGAGGATTTTATTTATGAAATGTATTCTGTGTACTAAATTTATCTCTTCTTAGCATTTCTGAACTGTTCATGGAAAATCTGAGGCATTAAATAAATCTGGGTGGCCATTATCTAGGTGTTTTGTTTGTTTTTCTGTTTCCACTGTTTATTAAATAAATCTTGATTGAAAATCTACTTACAAAACTCATAAGAGAAGTGGGTGTTTTATTTCCATCTTGCAGTCCTTACCTAATCTTTCCTGCCCTGTGGTTTGCTTCACGAGGTAAGCACAATCTAATTTACAACCACCATTGGCCAATTTTCTGCCATTACGCCGATAATCCAAAAGACACCGTCACCTCTGGAGCTCCATACTCATTTCCCATCTGTTACACCTATCATCAGAGGTAAATACACAGCAGTCCCCTTTTCATAGTCATCATTCCAGTGGCTCTCACTTCTGCTCTCAAAATGCCTGCTATTGCCTGTCCTGGAGTCAGAGCCTGCAAACAGATTTATAATAGCAGTCAAACAGGATGGGGAACACTGAAAAAAAGGGGGGGAATCCTTAAAAAAAAAAAGTTAATTCCGTGAGTATGTGTTATGACTACCGTTGTGGTAGACTCTGCAGCCCTTGATCTTCCTAGGGATCCATATGTAGGCATGGACGATCCTCCTACTGGTGTGAGTCTTAGAGATCTCGATACTTGCTTGTCTCCGAATTGATCACCTCTCAAGGACAGGGCACGACCAGAGCTCCCTGTGGCAATATGAGGAAGGCAATCCAACCTCTGCCTCTGCTCGAATCTCGATCTCTAGCTCAACGAAAGGAACAATCACCATGGTCCATACCCGGCAACGTCTGCTGGAATTCTCCTGTTACCTAGAGACTCCTCACTGAGACTCAAGGCACCGAACAGGACATCCAGATCCTCAAACTCACCGTAACTAAAATTTTTCAAGCTGTCTGCATTGCTGGGTTCATGTGGTAAGCACACTGCACTGATATGTAATCATCTAAAGAATCCCTTAATG
Source organism: Lophiomys imhausi (assembly GCA_907164525.1). Classification (NCBI taxonomy): domain Eukaryota; kingdom Metazoa; phylum Chordata; class Mammalia; order Rodentia; family Muridae; genus Lophiomys; species Lophiomys imhausi. The sequence continues at coordinate 581,095 of CAJQZJ010000579.1, forward strand.
GAGTCTTCTGTTGCTTCAGAGGGCAGGTGCTCCAGCCAAGCAGTGTGCAGGGTAGTGATTTTTGGAATATCGCGCTGGTTAACACCAGGTTCTGGATCAGCTTCATGGAGCACTGGGAAGGATGAAATGGTCATTTGGAGGTGCCTAATATACCCTGCCATCACTACAGCCACAAATTGTTGACAAATCTCCTTCCAGGTCATCTGTGTCATCAGCCCAGCTGATTGGTTTGGGGACAGAGGCGCTGTTCCCTCAGTCCACTATCCTCAGTCAGAAAGTCTGCTAGGGAGATACTCTTTTTCCTCTTACCTGTCTCTTTTGCTGAGGTCATCATGCTATGCAGGTATTTTTAAGGCCATCTCCTTAACTACGAGCCCTGCTAAGTTAAATACATTGATCAAGCTTAGCTATATTTTTTATTAAGCCAAAATTATTACACATGTTTTCTATTTAAGTTTTTCCAAGTTATACAAACTTTGAAAACCACTTTTTACATTTTCAGTTTACGAACTGTTATTTTTAAGTCACTTAAAAATTATTTAAACTGTGTATGAATGGCACTGTTAATTTTGCGTATTATCAAGTTATCTGATATTTTTTAAACATGTAACTACTTAGAAAATAAACTCTTATCTTAGAAAATGTATCTATTTTGATTTTATGTATACAAATATTTGCCTGCACATATACCTGTGCACTATCTGCCCTCAGAGGTTTGTCAAGGCTTCCGTATCTTCTGGGAACCCAACCTGAGTCTTTTGTGAGATTAGCAAATGCTTCTAAGAGCCGAGCATCTTTTCAGGCCCAAGAAATAAGGCATTAACAGAATCAGTGATAATAAAAACATCTTTTCATATATAATCCTTTAAATGATAAATTTATAAACAACTGTAATTTTGGAGAGTTCTTTTATATATCTATGACCTGATAAGTGAAGATCTGGTGTGTCAATTCTATTATGTTTTTATTTTATTTACTAAAATATTATACAAAGATTTAGAGAGTTTATGGTACACGAGTTTACTACCTGAAAAGTGAGCAATGTGTCTTCTCTTTTGTGCAATATATACTGCATGTGGACCTTCAATGTACAAAATCAACCTTAAATATTTTTGACATTCTAATTTTTGTAAATCCTGTTTTTAAAATATTTAAAGCTGGTCTACATGCTTACATGAGTAAGCAGCCCTTTTGCTACTGTTCTTCAGAAAGGGAAACACAGTAGTTACTAACACTATCTCCTAAACTTGTAATCAGTCTGTCTTAGATACCCTATGGATACTTTGATAAAACACTCTGACAAAAACAGGTTGAGGGAGATAAAAGTAAACTCCTACGTTGGATGACAGTTTTAGAGAGGAATCAGTCCATCCTGATAGGGAAGGCATGGAAACAGAGTGAGGCAGAAGATCACTTTATATCCATAGTCTGAAAGCAAAGAGTGAGACCAGGAAGTACAACCAGGAAATAAAACCTCCAAGCCCAGCAGCAGTGGTGTTCTTCCTTGTAGCAAGGTTCCACCTCCTAAAGGTTGCATCACCTTTACAAATAGCATCACTTTCTGGGGAGCAAACACTCAAAACCATGAGCATATGGGAAATGTTTCACATTAAAACAGCAACAAGGCTTCAGGCCTTGATTTTTGTCAATGTGGGTGGCCTCCTATTTTATACAGCCAGTGATTCTAAATTTCCCTAGAGATGGAGAAAGAAGTTAATATATATGGAGTATTACTATGTAGCTGCACTGCTAAGTTGCTGATTTCTTCTTTATTAAATGGAATTATGTTTTCTAAGTATATGTGCTTTAAAAAAAAAAAAAAACAAAAAACAAATCTTTAAAGAATACTTACCAAAATGTGCTCCAGACTAAACTTGGGAGTTATGCTAGCCTTTTTCAGACTTGCATTCTTGTGCTCAGGACTGCATCAAGATAAGAAATGACTGAGTACTGTGTACTCTAAGCAGTGTTACTGTAATAACACTGTAATAATACCAAAAGAATTGGTCACTAAAAGAGTACAACTGTAAACAAATCGAACACATTCTACTTTATGTATTTTTATCTCTTAAAATACAAAATTGAGTCAGTTCATGTTTTAAAGTCCTATTGTTAACAAATTATTTCACTTTTTAATCCGAAACAAGAATTTAAATGCATTTATGAGTGGATAATAAGAACAAATTGTTGGTCTTGACATAATATTTTCAAACATAATTATTACCCTAAATGCTTCATGCAGAAACAATAATACTCTTTTGTCAAGTGCAAAAACTTTTACAAAATTTAAACCATGGATGCTCTAAGTTTTTTGCCATCCAATGAGAAGGGACAATTAAAACCAAACCACAGGATGCTTTAGGAGTATGTCTTCAGAGAAATCTATTCAAACAAAGGGAGGGTTTTGTCGCGAAGTGATGTCATACTACCCACAGTGGCACACAACTGTAATCCCAGCACTCAGGAACCCTGAACTTGTGTCATCTCAAACATGATCCCTCTAAAAATGAAAAGTAAGCATGAACTTAAAGAACCAGAACTCCCTTAAGTTTTTCTGATGAATGAGTCAGGTATTTGCATTGTGTTTAATTGTATGATTTGTGCCTAGAAAATCAACAAAATACATAATTGTGAAACAGCTTTTAGTTACATACCAAGGATACATCTTTTAACATAGTCCTTTTGGGCAAAAGTTCACAAATACAGTCTTATATTTTCAATCTGGGAATCTAGAAATGTATAGCCTTGTACTATGAGCTGAATACAACTTACTTCCTTTTGCAATGAATAGTTCCCACCAGGTGGGTTTGCAACTTCCATTCTCATAGCCTTCTTGGAAAGTGGGGAATGCTTACATTTAGTCCTGCATTATCTTTCATCTGTCACAAACTTGAACTCTCTTTTTCTTCACCTTACAGTGAAATTTCTTTTCTGGCACCTATGGCCCTGAGTGTCAATGACAAATCTGGAGGCATTAATAGCTGTGGAGAAAAAGCCTTTATTCTATTTTCCAGTACTAAAATAGTGAGCAACCATGAAGACCTTCCTCTTCCTGATTCTCCTTGGAGCTGTTGGTGAGTCTTTCAAAAATCAGCACAGATATTGTATATAAATGTGTGCTTTGGGCTTAGAAGTCAGTAATAGTTGATGAATGTGGGGTCTGAAACCAAGGTGGTTGAAATGTAAGAAAATTAGTATGTAACATTTTTGTTTATAAATGACTAAATTTTTATTAGAGAAAGTTCATGGAAACTAACTCTCCAATGTATTAGGCATAGGAATACAGAACATGTTCTGAATTTCCAGGCAGGCTCTCTAAATTAGGGGAAAAATAAACAGTAGTCCGCATAAAAGAAATACTGATCCTGAGCTCTAAGAACATGGAGTTAATGGCTAAAATTACTCTATGTTCACTGAAGAGGCTGTGATCATGAAAGCCTGAGTCCCCTAAACACTGAAGACCTAGTTATTTATTAGGAACAAGAAATCTGGCACAGCATAGATACCTTATGTGTCACAGAAAAAACTTAACCTGTGTTTTTAACAGAACCTGTTTCATTAACAGGAAACTGTTAATGAATTATTGTTGGTATAAAGTCATCTGTCATTTGAATGTGAGAAAAAATGGGAATTCTATTTCAGTATAGTACTACCAAATTTTTAAAATTTTATTACTAAATCTTTATATTAACTTTTCCCACATTAAAAAGGTATAATTTAGTATAAGCTTAGAAACTTCTTTCCCCAAATTATATTTTTAAATATTATAAATCAAAGTCCATATATAATAATTAAAGGCATTCACAGCTACAAGAATACCAGGTCATATTCCCCAATGTTAAATGTGGTGATGAATGATAGAGAGATAGTCAGGATAAAGGGAAAGATCAGGCGAGGGCAATGTGTTGTTCTATAAAATACTCAAATAAGCACTTCAGGCTAACTACAAAAAGAGTTGACAAAATAAAAATTAAAAAGAATTATTTCCTGAAGAGATAGAATATTCTCTAGTGGTTCCCACAAATTCAATTTCTGTTACCTGACAGAAACAGCTAGTTCATACCAAAACTTCATCACCATAAACATACACAATCAATAGGTTACTGTACAGTAACTTGTACTTATTTGAATGGATTTTGACTCCAATTCTGCACTAAAAATAATATTTATATCCTAAACCAATGTTGAAAGACATTTATTTTCGTGATAGTCTCTGTTATGTGTGAATGTCCTTATATTTGTGTGTGAAAATGTATATGTAAGAATACAATGTTTAACAGTGAAAGCAGTGCTATGAGGAGAGTTCGTAGCACTAAGTGTCTTCAAAAAGAAAATTATGACAGCTCATATTAGCAACTTAACAGCAGAACTGAAAGAGCCAGAAAATAAAAGAACCAAACACTCCCAAGAGGAGCTGAAGGCAGGAAATCATCACATTCAGGGCTGAAATCAACAACTTAGGAACAAAAAGAACAATACAAAGAATCAACAAAACCAAGAGTTGGTTCTTTGAGAAAATCAATAAAATAGACAAACCCTTAGCCAAATTAACTAAAAGGCAGAGGGAAAAAACAAAATCAGAAATGAAAGGGAGAAATAACAACAGACATGGAAGAAATCCAGAGTATCTTTAGGTCGTACTTAAAAAATCTGTACTCCACCAAATTTGAAAACCTAAGTGAAATGGACAACTTTCTTGATAGATTCCAAGTAACACAGTTAAATCAAGATCAGGTTAACAGATTAAACAGTCCTATCACCCCTAAGGAAATATAAACAGGCATTAAAAGTCTCCCAACAAAAAAAGCCCAGGACCAGATGGTTTCAGCACAGAATTCTACCAGACTTTCGAAGAAGAGCTAATACCAATACTCTTCAAACTCTTCCACAAAATAGAATCAGAAGGAACACTGCCAAACTCATTCTATAAGGCCACAGTCACCCTCATTCCTAAACCACACAAAGACCCAACAAAGAAAGAGAACTTCAGACCAATTTTGCTCATAAATATAGATGCAAAAATAATTGATAAAATATTGGCAAACCAAATCCAAGAACACATCAAAAGTATCATACACCACGATCAAGTAGGTTTCATCCCAGGAATGCAGGGATGGTTCAACATATGAAAATCCATCAACGTAATTCACCATATAAACAAGCTTTAAGAAAAAAAAAAACACATGATCATCTCATTAGATGCTAAAAAAGTATTTGACGAAATCCAACACCCCTTCATGCTAAAAGTCCTGGAGAGAGCAGGCATAGAGGGACCATACCTAGAAATAATAAAGGCAATACACAGCAAGCCAGTAGCCAACATCAAATTAAATGGAGAGAAACTTAAAGCATTTCCTCTAAACTCAGGGACAAGGCAAGGATGCCCACTTTCACCATATATCTTCAACACAGTACTTGAAGTTCTTGCTAGATCAATAAGACAACTAAAGGAAATCAAGGAGATACAAATTGGAAATGAAGAAGTCAAATTATCCCTATTTCCAGGTGATATGTTAGTATATATAAGTGACCCCAAAAATTCCATCAGAGAACTAATTCAATTGATAAACACCTTCAGCAAGGTGGTTGGATACAAAATTAGCTCAAAAAAATCAGAAGCCCTTCTTTATACAAAATAAATTATGGAAACAACACCCTTCACAATAGCCACAAACAGTATAAAATACCTGGGGGTAACTCTAACCAAGCAAGTGAAAGATCTGTACAACAACATCTTAAAGTCCTTAAAGATATCCCATGCTCATGAATAGGTAGGATGAACATAATAAAAATGACCATCATACCAAAAGCTATTTACAGATTCAATGCAATTCCCATCAAAATACCAACGCAATTCTATACAGACCTTGATAGTACAACTATCTACTTCATATGGAAAAATAAAAAAGCCAGAATAGCTAAATCAATCCTGTAAAAAAAAAAAATCTGGAGGTATCACCATACCTGATTTCAAGCTATTCTATAGAGCAATAGTAATAAAAACATGATGGTACTGGTATAGAAACAGTTCAGTTGACCAATGGAATCGAACTGAAGACTGAGAAATGAACCCACACACCTATGGTTACTTAATTTTTGATAAAGACGCCAAAACCATACAATGGAAAAAGGACAGCATCTTCAACAAATGGTGCTGGTCTAACTGTATGTCAACATTCAGAAGAATGCAAATAGACCCATGTTTATCGCATTGCACAACACTTAAGGCCAAGTGGATCAAAGCCCTTCACATAAAACTGGACACACTAAATCTAACAGAAAAGAAAGTAGAGAAAAGCCTCGAACTCATTGGCACAGGTGACAACTTCCTGAACAGAACATCAATAGCACAGGCCCAAAGACTAACAATCAATAAATGGGACCTTAAGAAACTGAAAAGCTTCTGTAAGACAAAGGACACTGTCATCAAAAAAAAAAAAAAAACCAGCCTACAGATTGGGAAAAGACCTTCACCAACCCCACATCCAACAGAGGGCTACTACCTAAAATTTATAAAGAACTCAAGAAATTATACACAAATAAACCAAATAACCCAATCAAAAAATGGGGTACAGAGCTAGACCAAAAATTCACAATAGAGGAATCTCAAATGGACTAGAGACACTTAAGAAATGCTCAACATCCTTAATCATCAGAGAAATGAAACTCAAGACAACTCTGAGATTCCTTCTCACTCTTGTCAGAATGTCTAGGATCAAAAACTCAAAATACAGCACATGCTGGCAAGGTTGTGTAGAAAGGGGAACACTTCCCTATTGCTTGTGGGAGTGCAAACTTTTACAACCACTATGGAAATAAGTTTGGCAATATCTTAGAAAAGTTAGAATAGCTCTACCTCAAGACCCACCCATAGCACTTCTGGGTATACATCCAAACGATTCCTCACCAAACCACAAGAACATCTCCTCATCTAGTTCATAGCAACTTTATTTGTAATAGTTAGAAACTGTAAACAACCTAGATATCCTTCAACCGAAGAATGGATAAAAGATCTGTGGTACATTTACACAATGGAATACTACTCAGCTATCAGAAACAAGGAAATCATGCAATTTGCAACCAAATGGATGGATCTATAAAAGCTCATCATGAGTGAGCTAACTCAGACTCAGAAAGATACACATGCCATATATTCAGTTATGACTGGATTTTAGCCATATGGCACAGGATAACCATCCTACAATCAATAGACCTAAAAGAACAGGAACATGGACTTGCTTACCTGTTAGTGGGACACTCCACCTTAGTGGAACTGCCATGTATGCCCCCTGTGCAAAAGGAAACTCTTGGACCTCATGTGACTAATGAACTGAGGGGGGCTGATACATGGAGGCAGCCCACACCAGAGGGGTGGGATGGGTGGGAGAGTGGGTAGAGTGTGGGAGGTTGAGACCAGGAGGGGATGGAGGAAGGGGGCGGTAATGGAGATGCAACTTGAAGTAATAAATAAATGTTAAAAAAAACAGTACAATGTTTAGCAAACCTAAAATATTAGTTAAAGGTGAATGCTTCCTTATAGAAAGAGGTTCAAATAAGAGGTATATAATAATAAGTTGTTAAAATGTCTTCATTGAAGCTGGGTGGAGGTGTTATACTTTTAATCCTAGCACTCAAGAAGCTAAAAAGAAATCAAACAACTACCTACTTGAAATCCAACATTTCCTGATTTGCTGATGACAGAGAACACTATTACCTCCTGTGTGATTAGTATGCATAAACATCATGGTACAGGATTTCATGACCTATCTATGTAACAGAGTTTTTGCCTCTTCCCTAACAGGTGCTATCCCCACTAATGATTACATTGACAAGATTATAGGAAACTCCAAATGTAAGAACAGCTCTGTTCCCTACCAGGTATCCCTGAACGTTGGCTACCACTTGTGTGGGGGCTCTCTTATCAGTGACCAATGGGTACTGACTGCCGCTCACTGCTACAAGCTGTAAGTACCCGATATTCACAGTCCTAAATGTTAAGGTTGTGTTTCCCTTAGTTCCACAAAAGGGTAAACAATAAAAGACAATATTATGTTTGGTGAGTATAATCATTTTTATATTTCTTATTTCCTTGGGGGTGGGGAACCTATGGAGGTGAGAGAATAGGTTGCTAGAATTGATTCTTTCCTTCTACCATATCCCAGGTTCCAGGAATCAAACTCAGGTCACCAGGTTTAACAGCAAGCACCTTTATTTAGCTCCTGAACCATTTTGCCAGCCCACTTGATGAATTTAAAAAAGATAAGTCAGAGCCTTCAGTAGTCAGAGGAATTTTATGAGCAATGACAGATGTTGCCCTTGGGTTTCACAGATATTTTTCTAAACAATGAAGTAGTTTAAAATATATATTATATATATATATATAGTTTTAATAATTGTATCTCAACCATAATTATAAAAATGTCTTATGAATGCTGGGCATTTATGGTGGTGTATATCTTTAATCCCAGCACTCCAGAGCCAGAGGCAAGTGGATCTCTATGAGATAGAAGCTAACATGGTCTACAGAGCAAGTTCCAAGACAGACAGGGCTACCCAGATAAACTTTGTCTTCAAAAAAAGTTATATAAAGTAATAAAATGACCATATTTCTATTATAACATGAGAAAAGGAGAATTTATTATATGCTCTATATATTTTCCATGTTTGACTCCTTCATTACTTCCCTATAAAACTTTGTGATGGAAACCAGAAAAGAAATATGTGTCAATCAATCTTCTCCAATCCCACTTTACCCATTACTGCTTTGAAGGGGGGCACTTTTCCCCATCTTCTGCCTTGAATTCTAATGAGATGATGGGCTCTGAGTCTGTACTAGCACAGGTATATAAGGAACTCTCTAACTGTGCCCAGGATAGGAGCAACTGCTGCTACCTAAAGTGCAATTAACTGAATTGAATAGGATGGTATTTGTCTTTATGTTCATGATTAAAGGTTGAGGAGGGGGAAGAACTTCATGATGGATACTTAGAAAACTGTTAATCCTTATAAATATAGCAAACTGTAGGTCCGTCTGGGAGAATTCAACATTAATGAAATTGACGGTGGTGAGCAATTCATTAATGCAGCCAAGATCATCCCCCACCCCAACTACAACTCCACCACCACTGATAATGACATCATGCTGATTAAAATGAATTCACCAGCCGCCATCAACTCTCACGTGTCCACTGTCTCTCTGCCAAACTCCTGTCCACCTGTTGGTACTGAGTGCCTTTTGTCAGGCTGGGAAGGTGCAGTGAGCATAGGAAGTAAGTGTTACCTAGAATGTAAGTCCTACATGTAAAGCATGAAGATGCTTTACATTTGCTTTTTTTTTTTTTTAACAAATTCTCACTCAAAGTACATTTCCCTGAACATAATTTTAGACCCACACAGTCTTGGAATACGCTATTAGAAAGTTTGTTTTGATGAGATCTTACAGAAAATAAAACAAAAATTATTAGGATGATTTCAATGTATTTAATTTACCTATGATTAGTGATTACAATAGAATTAGATACTGGGGTGGTATATAAAACATTAAGGGATTCAGTTCAGCCTGGAGAACAGCTTAAGAAAATGTCTCTGGAATTCAGATCTGCAAACACTAACATTTGTGTCAAAGAAAGAACTAGTTGGTTAAAACAATTTGGAAAATCTTCTATGAAAAAGAATCCTCCCACATTCTAAGAGCAGGTCAAGTTGAAAGAAACAGAAAGTATTGTGAGAGAAAAGAAAGAATGAGAAAGAAATACCATGTGTCACTGTGGATAATTTTCCATTTCTGCTTTTCCCTCCACAGACAGCTTATCTTATGATCTTCATTGTCTGAATGTTCCTATCCTGTCAGACTCTGTTTGCCACACTGCTTATCTCCATCATATCACAAAAAAAACATGTTCTGTGTCAGCTTGCTAAATATGGAGAGTGATGCTTGCCAGGTGGGTTTGGTTTTTTTTTTCCTCTGTCCAGATCATCAGTGTCATGTCCATTGACATATTGCTCCGTACGAAGTGCAGAAGACTATACATCTGTATGTAAGAGCTAGAAAAGAGGGGTTCAGAGGATAATAAATCACTTGCTTCGTAAACACAAGGGTGAAATTTGAATTTTTGGATCCTCAGAAGCCATATAAATCTGTCACACTTAGCAGCCACCTGTAACACTAACATGAGAGAGGCAAAGACAGGGGATCTCCTGAGAAACAACCAACAAGTTTAAAGTCAACCACTGACTCTTCTTGATAAATAAAAATGGAGCACAGTGAAAGAAGACATCGAACATCAATGTTAGGCCTCCATTAGTTCCTCACATATGTACATGTGCTTCCCTACACAAAAATACCTACAGAAACACCAACAAACATGTGCACACACACTCCACATACACATGCAAAAATAAAATTCAAATAAAACCTTTTCTGAGGTTGAATATAAAAGGTGAGGAGGAGCTTTAGTATATGATAGTTAGAATTGGTGGTAAGATACCACAGCAATGGTATTGTCCAGACAATACATGCAGGCAACTTTTTGAGAAATATTGCAGGAAACCCTTGCTGAAAGGAAAAGCTGGTGAGGCAATCTTAGATTTCTACAGCCTTCACCTTTTATTGGAACTACAGGACTATGATGGAAAGAAGTAGGACAAATGAATTAATTAATTAATTAATTAATCAATCAATCAATTAATTAATTAATTAATGGATGGATGGATGGATGGATGGATGGATTAGTGACATAGTAAAAAGACTGTGTGCTGGATTTCCAGGATAAGAGTGAAGGACTTAAGAAATAGACCTAGGGTAATGAAGGGTTACCTCTAATCTCATTCTCTGATCTAAGTATCAACAAGAACACTGATTGTCTTTTTCTTTTTCTCAGTATGACTCTGGTGGCCCCATGGTCTGCAATGACAAACTCCAAGGTATTGTCTCCTGGGGTAGTAGCTGTGGTAAGGAAAGGAAACCTGGTGTCTATACCAGAGTATGCAACTACCTGGAGTGGATTCATCAGACCATTATTGCCAACTAAACATCGTTCCTGAGAAACCCTCTCATAGTCAACTTCACTTTTGTACTGTGCCTGAGAAGGGTATGGAAATAAAAACATTGTATTATTTTCTATGAATTGTCTTTGTTTATTAATGATGAACTTTCTCTTCACACTTGCTGAGAAAAGGTTGTCATTTTATTCAGGGATGCAGCCACTGATAAATTGCCCATGTTTCAGTAAATAAGTTCCTACACATGGCAGCATCCAAAATTGAACTCAATGATTTTCCTAAAAAAGACATTAACATAAGCAAGCTTTTTTGGAAGAAGAATTTCATCAGGATAGAAGAATAAGAGAGGGTAATGGAGATGAAAATTTAGAAATAGCATTATACAGACTGAATAGGTAATATATATAAGAATGTATATTTATAAACATGTACATATATGTATGCAATATATAGTAAGAAGAGAAGCACTGAACTTGAAGGAGAATGAGCAAGTGTATATGACAGTGTTTGGATGGAGGAATGGGAAAAGAGAAATGTAAGTATATTATAATTTTAAAAATTAAAAATATAAAAACTCAGTGTACACATGTATAAAACTGTCAAAGTATATAAAAATACATCAAAAGAAAAAACAATGAAAAATGAGAAGGTGGGCAGAATATTGAACTATTTTATGGAAAGAATTTGAAGTATTTTGTCACTCATTTAACCTAATCAAGAAGAAAATCACTGATCACTTGACATATGGGAGAATATGAAGCATTGCTGTTATGAAAATGAGTAAGGTTACTGCTTCCATTACATTAAACAGTAATTAGATGTTAACATTTAGCCATGTAGCATGAGTTACACAATGCAGACAATGACACCAAACTGCAGAGTTAAAATTAGTTCCCCAAAGTCATTGAAATAGTTCACAATGAAGACAGAACAAAGCCCAGGCTGTTCTCATTCCTAAAGCATCAATCACTACTCCTATAACAGGATGCTACCTTTTCCCCCCCCCCCCCTTTTTTAAATTTAGTCTAAAATTACAGCTTTTCTCCACTTTCCTAAGCTTCAACTACCGTTCTCCAAGATCTTGTTTTCCAACTGTATACTGGTGGCATGGATTCTATGTTGAATGTGTGGATCTTAGACAGTGATAGAACTTCTAGAGACTAGGACCTAACTGGAAGAAACATACCACTCTAGGTGTAGCTTTGTAGAGTACAATGTGGTCCTGTCCACATCAAGGTGAGGGCTCTCTGTCACATGGTCCCATTCCATGATGTTCTGCTGCTCACCATAACCCAGAATGAATGTAGTCCAAAACTACTGACCTCTGAAATCACGAGAAAAATTAAATTCCTCCTCAAATTATCTTAGCTATTGGTCCAAATAATGAAAGACTGATGATCACACAGCTAGAGTAGTCATGGTCTTTAGCAATAATCTACCTCTATCCCATCCCACCAAATCGGCTCAGACTGTGTGCTAAATTAACTGAGGAGAAAATGTTAAGTGGTGAATGAATATGTATTCAAGATCTAGGTTTCAAAGGTGGTGGTTATCTGTGCTTTGAGTCCATTCCAGGAATGGATCACACATAGAGAAGGCTCTGCAGTAAAAGTTCTCCAGCATTATTCCTGTGGTTGTCTGGAATGACCCAATGGAAAGGACATAATGAGGAGTGGGGCCTGAGCACAGATAACACTGAATAAATGGAGTAGGTTTGAATAAAGAACTATAACAGGATGCAGCCAACCCTGGTGATCAGGTTAAAAAAAAAGTGTAAGTCAGCTCAGTTATAACAAAACACCAGACTCTGGTGGCTTAAAATACATACATACATACATACATACATACATACATACATACATACATACACACACACACACACATACATACATACATACATACATACATACATACATACATACATACA
>CAJQZJ010000579.1:594032-619007 GCA_907164525.1 Lophiomys imhausi
ACATACATACATACATACATACATACATACATACATACATACATACATATACATACATCTATATATAGTTTTAAAGGGTGCTGAGTCCAAGATCAAGGAAGTAAGGTGTTTGGAGGGCTAGTGTCCTGATTTTCTGGTGTGCCCTCCTATCTCCTATAACTGCATCCTCATGTGGTCATGTGAGCTAACTCTGGTCATTCCACCTTGTAAACAGTCCATCATGGGAGCTCCACATTTCCTAATTACTTCTCAAGTCTCCTCTATTTTGTATTATCTTATCCCAGGTAAATATTTTTTAAAATTTTTATCTATTTTAATTACTCTTTCCTTTTTTCTATTTTTCTTTTTTTATTAATTACACTTATTTATTACTTCAAGTTATATCTCCATCACAGCCCCCCTCCCTCCACCCTTCTCTGTCCCACCCTCTCACCCTCTACCCCTACTCCCACCTATCCTATTCCTCCGGTGTGGGGTGCCCCCACATCTAAGACCCCCCTCAGTTCTTCAGTCACATGAGGGCTAAGAGCTTCCTCTTGCACTGGCGGCCTACATGGTAGCTCCACTAGGACAAAGTGTCCTAATAACAGGTAGCAAAGTTCATGTTCCTGTTCCTTTCAGTCTGTTGGTTGTAGGATAGTTATCCTGTACTCTATGGCTAAAATCCTATTATAAGTGAATAGATGCCATGTGCATCTTTCTGAGTCTGGGTTAGCTCACTAAGGATGAGATTTTCTAGTTCCATCCATTTGGCAGCAAATTGCATGATTTCCTTGTTTCTGATAGCTGAGTAGTATTCCACTGCAATTATTTTAATGGACAAATGTCAGACAAATGCAAGCATGCTGTACACAGGGACTATGAGAATAGACAGTGTACAGGAAGATAGTTAAATCATTACCCACTGTCTAATTTTTAAAGTGTTGCTTTTAAATTTTTTTAAATTGTTTTTTTAATATTGCTATTATTTGACTAGATAAGCCCTGAGTTCAAATGTAACATTATTATTGCCCCTAAGAAGTTTCTTAAGCATGGAATCAATAGGCTGCCAAATGTACAGCCACAACTAAACTCAGTATTATTTCCTAAGTTGTTACTAAACTACTTTTTTTTTTTTTGGTTTTGTTTTATTGAGATGAATACAGAGAGAGCATGAAAGGAGAAATGGGGAGTGGATATAATCATATTCTTTATATATATTTATAAAATTCTCAATAAAAATGTATAAGTAAACCTAGTTTACTATTTGTTACCTATCTTGGGGGAGTGAATGGCAATCACGAAATTATCATGTCAGATTTTCTTATATATAAAAAAAGAACATGGTTCATTCAGAAAAAAAAAAGCAATGAACAAAATAACAAAATCTGAAAAAGGAAGAAAATTGACTTTATTTACTATTTAACAGGGTGGTTTTTGCCCCAAACCTTTATGGGGTGAGGAGGATTAAGTAAATTTTAGATGAGGAGATTCAGAGTCAGAGTTGTTTCACAATCAGCAAGGAAACCCCAGTTAGCTGAATAGAAAATTCTTAAGGATAGTTAATTTTAAGGAAATAAACATCTATCTTACCTCATTGTTTATGGAGAAAAATAAGAGAGTTTGAAAGGTTTGTGCCTGGCCTAGTGAAAAGCATAAGGATCTCTTGTGGGAAAACAAGGGAGAAAGCAAAGTCTTACCGAAGTCCAAAAAAAAAAAAGTGAACAGAAGACCTGATCCAAGTCTCATGGAAAGTGGTATTCTGTGTTGATTCTTTTCACAGTCACACAATAGTGAAAGGATTTCACAGCCAGTGCCGTTTGCTAGAAGTCCAGGACTCGGGTAAAGCTCAGTCTTATTACAGGCAATCTGAAGAATTCTGATTCTGAAGAGTCCTGATTTTACTAACTTTCATAAGAACTATAGGCTTCTCAGCACCAAAATAGGGGTGGAGAAGAAAAAGGGCTATTGATGAGTGTATTTTATACATCAATGTTCTGAGAGCCTATGGGGATGCCAAAGAGACTCTGGCAAAGATAGAGGTCCCAAGAGAGAGACAGGTTTAGAGTCAAAAGCAGAGGTCAGGGAAGACAACAAAGAAAAGCCATGTCACAAAGAGGGGAGGGAAGCAGTCAGCAGCTACATTTGATAACTGGGGAGGGTTTTAGTATCACACAGGAAGCACCAAGGTCCAGTCTTGGTTTTCTCCCTCTCTGCCCACATCAGAGCCAGGTCCTGGTGACTGTCATACATTTTGATAGATCTGATCTAAAGACTTTTGTAAGATCCTGTCTTTCCTCCTACCACAGTATTTCTCCCTCCGCAGCTCTGGTTAAGGACCGAGGCCTCCAGATTGGGACAATTTACAGTGTGGACACCTAATCTGCTCCAGTGAGACCATAGCTTACCATGAAGATTGTTTTCATCTTCGCTTTCTTGAATGTAGTAGGTGAGTTTGGACTCTAATTTCTTGCTCGGTCAAAATCCAGAAAGGTGTACCAGTGGTTGGCAAGTGGTGTAACCACCCATAGCTTGTTAAATAAGATGCCGGACAGGGAATCATTTTTAGGACAAAATTAGCTGGTGAAGGAAATCAAAGAAAATACTCTCATTCCATATATTTTCCTACCAATTTGCTCTCTGACTATCTCTGATATCTGGGTGCATTTTGAACACCCTTCGTGCCAAGTCTTTGTAGAAATAGCCTTAGAAACTCAGTAGACACGTGAGCACATGATTTCCCCTGCACAGTCACCATTCCTTTTCCCTGAAAAGATATTAGGAAATTTGGGTTCAGGAAGGGAGGAGGGTTAATCAAAGGCTCTATAAAATTTGAATTTCCATATGCTTTTCACTGCCAAAGTAAAAAATATTTAATTTATACTCCAATTATTGGCAAAAGTTGATGTTAACAACTAATATTTAAAGTACTTGGCTTTGTTCATTTTCCTAATATACAGTGTTGTCAGAAAATCTCTGATCAGCATGTGTACTAACTTTTGTATAATTTCATCTCAGCAAAACAACCATTAGCTTCCTTAACATGTTTAGCTTGTATGACACATTATTTGTATGAAATCTTTCAATGTCAAAATAAAGACCTTGGTATTATTGAATAACTTTGGTTAGAGAAAACTCCCCTAACTAAATCTAGCTTACTAAAATTTTTGTTTCTGTTCTTTCCCTAATTGCTAACTCTCCAAAAGCCGTTCTGGGAGGATATCGGGACTCAGAAGACACCATACCAGACAATTTTAATGTTCCCTACATGGTCTATCTGCAGTCCCACCCAGAGCCTTGTGTTGGAACTCTCATTGATCCTCAGTGGGTGCTCACTGCTGCTCATTGTTCCTTACCGTAAGTGGATCCTTACTCATGGGAGCTGAGAAGGAGCTATGCTACAGAAGTTGGTCTGGGAAACAACCTCCAATGCTTTTCATGGAATTAGTAGTACAAAGAAGAGAGAATCTTCTTCCATTTTTATGCACTTCAGTATAGAAATCAATAGGTCTTAGACCTATTTCAAATATTCATCAATAAACATTCATCAATCATTTACTATACCATAAATGTCATTTAATAAAACCATTGAGGGAACAAGATAGAAATAAGTTTTCCCCTAGAGCTTATATTTGATGTAAGTTGGAATCCAAAGCAGAAAAGGGGTCAGAAGTAAAGAATAAAACAGGAGAGAAAAGTGTGAGATATGGGAATCGTGTGTAATGAGGTCATGTTAGACCTCTCTGAAGATATAAGGCCTGCAAGAGAAGCACAAGTCAGTGGAAGGAATAAAACCCAGAGATATTCCAGAGCACGGGAACAACATTCAGTAGTCTCTGTTGTAACAAAGATTTGAGGGTGTTGGCATGTTTAGGGATCAGTGTTGATGGAGTATAGGGTTAAGGAAGCTACTCATGGGATGAAATTGAAGGATTAGATGGAGATCACATCACACAGATAAACAAGAGAGAGTAAGGATGCTGTGTATAAAATAAGGCATCTCTTGAAAATTCATTTTTTAGTTATTTTATTGTAATAAACCTACGAATAAAAATATTGCAGCTACATTAACAGTCACTCGAGCAAACACTGCCCAGTCCCAAACTCCATTGGCCTCAATGAGTTTCTGTACATTTAGAATGGCCATTCTAAAATCATGGGGCTTCACTTAGGGTTTTATGGTGTCATTATCAATTACATTTTTATGCACTTGTTCACCACAAGAAGAAAAAAGTCATGACAGAATTAGGAGAGAAAAGTAGTTTTATATCCTCTTTCACAACTCATGTGTCCTTTATCTACATGTTATGCTTCCTTATCAGCTGCTACTATTCTATTATTTATAAATGTTATTCTATAACCAGGTGTATATTTGTTTATAGATGTACATGTATGATATAGATGTACTCAAGCTATGAGGAAGAAAATTGTGTTTTTTCCTTTGTGAGAATCTATTTTTTTGGTTGGGTGTCAAGCATGCACTGAAGGGATGGAGAGACAGCTCAGCATTTAAAAGCTCTTGCTGCTCTGACAAGGGACCAGGATCTGGCTCCCATCACTGACATAGCTACTCAAAACTCAAAGTTTCAGGAGAATTTGATGTCCTTTTCCGGCCTCCACAAACACTTGTACATACATAGTACACATTCATACATGCAGCTAAAGCACTCAAACACATAAAATAAAATATTTGAATGTTTTTATTTTTTAAAAAATGAAGAACATATTGTCTGAGATAGTCTTACTCTGGGCTTTGGCTCTATTTCAAACTCGTGACCCTTAGCCTTCTTGACTTCAAGACAAGTTTAGTTCAACAGAGATTGAAGGCTTGTTCTCTGCATTAGGATGGTTTTCACCAGAAACAAACCCAATTCATGATGCTAGTGATGGGGTTTGTAAATGAGACCTTCTAACACTCATATCTAGAAGGGATTGTCTCTTGCCTTGTTGTTGCATGACTAGCCTCCTTGTGAGAGGGTCATCTGGCTCTGAATTTTCCTATAATGTACTAGGAAGTGAGGATTTGATATCTCTACAAAACTATTTATGGAGCTATAGGAATCTAGGATCAGTGTAGGCAATGCATGACAAAAGCAATGCCATAGTTCTGAGGAGAGCCCTGACTAGGCTAAGAATGTTAGAAGCAGTAGGTTCTGGCTCAAAACCTGCCTGAACAAATATGGAATATACAATGAGCTCAGGAACCATCAACTGTGGTGACTTCTCTATTGGTTGCTAGTTCAGATTGTTCAAATCTTAATTAAAATAGGGTCTACTGAATGTGCTGGAGATATCAGATCCCATCTTGGTCATTCTGTATATATGGTGATTACATAAATATCCTGTAAACTACCATTTTATGCACAAGGTTAGCTCACTTTAATTATTCAGCTGAAAATTAAAACTAAGGTGATCGGATAAGGTAACTCCTGACATTTCTTGTTGTTTGGCGTTATATTACTGTTTTCTTTTCCATCTCTCTGCCTTTTCTTTTTTCCCAAGAGCTAAAATCCGACTGGGAGTTTATCGACCCAACACCAAAAATGAGAGAGAGCAGATATATGGTTACTCACTGACTGTAGTCCATCCTAATTTCGATGCAAATTTTCTGAAACATGACCTGATGCTGATAAAACTCTCTTACCCTGCTGCTATAAACTTGTACGTGGGAACTATAGCCATAGCTATGGAACGCATGGCACTCAATGAATCCTGCTTTATACCAACATGGATCTGGAATAACTACAAAAACTGTGAGTGCACCGCTCTGCTTTCTTTATGCTATAGGGAGGTCTGGCCTGGGAAAAGGTGTGGTTGAATATGCATGACAGAAAGAGGTACTATAACGAAAAGTTCTTAGTCCTGTAGTGGCTACCAGCAAGACTCGGTACCCGTAGGAGGTAACAGATAAATTCATGAGACGATTACCCAACAGCAACAAATAGGGCAGGTGATAATTGTCCTATGTCCAAAATATTTGAGAGCTGGGACTAGCGAACTGAAACCAAATAAATCTGAAAAAAACTGGGAGTCCTCATTGACAACGATGTTATTCAAGGTGGAGAGTAGTCTTCCCAGTGGGAACTGCTGAGAGCCTCCCATGCCCTTCTTAAAAGAGTGGTTGGGAGAAGCAAAACAAGCATCGTGCGACAGGGGAGGGGGCAAAGGACATTTTCAACTAGATACCTCAGAGAACCCAGGCTGTGTCCAGGGACATAAGGACGCATTATTTTCATTGAACCCATGATGACAAAGAAATTGTTGAAATCCCCTCTTGCCAGCACTGGTCCCCTACACAGGGTTATTTTCATAATTTGGGCCACAAGTGTAAGTTAGTTCCTTACTTGGTGCAGACGTGGGTGGTTCAATGATGAGTTGATTATTACAGCATGCTTGTAGTTACATCTTTAACTTGACACACCTCATGGGAAAATAATCACAGATCATAATATAAACACACATCTGTCTCCCTTATGGGCCCAACTTGGGAAGAATAGAGTTACCTGATGTCTGCAGGGGCTTCGCTTTCAACATGGCTTTCTTTTTTTTTTTTTTTTAATTTATTTACTGCTTCGGGTTACATCTCCATCACAGTGTCCTCTTTCCACCCCTCCCATTCCCGCCCTTCCACCCTCTACCCCCTATCCCTTCCATCCCACTCCTCTGGAGTGGAGTGTCCCTACATTACAGTCCCCCACCCCCCAGTTCATCAGTCATATGTGGGCCAAGAGCCTCCTCATACACTGGGGGCCTACAAGGCAGCACCACTAGGGCATCTATTCACTTATAGTCGGATTTTAGCTATATAGTACAGGATATCTATCTATACTACAACCAACGCACCAATGGGAACAGGAACATAGACTTTTTGTTCCTGTCAACATGGCTTTCTAATATGCTTGCTAGTCCTTGCCATCTGTCACTTCCTGTGGCTGCTTATATGTTATGTTCTTAGTAGCTTTTCTCAAAGCTGCTTGGTCAAGTTTAAACCAGCTTATGGTGTCTACACCATGAAAAGAAGATGAAGACTTTCCAAATAAATATGTTTGTTTTGTTTTGTTTTTACAACAACTAAACTGCAGGAACTTGGATTTTTCTCAGTATTTTGCAACTTTGTACTTTAGAAACAAACTGCTTACAAACTACATGAATATGCATTCTGAAGAACACACATTTCATGTGGGTTTTGTCGCTGACTCTTTACATTTTATTTGAAGTAATTCCATCACACCTAACAAAACTTATTAGGTACCATTTGAAATAAAGCAAACTACACTCCGTGGCAATTTTATTGTGTCAGCTCTGTATATCAAAATAACAATGACAGTGTATCTCTAACGGACTTCTCCTATAAAAGTCCCAGTATCAATAAGGGAATCTTTATTTTAAGTAACTTAGCTTACTTTTACATCGTTTGCCAAGTGAATTTTTCTTGAAAATGAAAATACTTAACATTGAACATAACTTATCTGTCTCTCTTTTCTGACTCGACATGTTTTGGTTTAATCTACATGACACTGTCCCTGTCTCACTAGATGTGGTATCGGCTCTTTGGATACCACAATGCTTAGCTTGATAAAGTGTTGATTTTTTTTTCTTACTGCTCTCTACTAGATGTTAAAATACTTAGTACCTTAGATAAAGTCCCTGTACCCATATATTTAGAGTATAGTAACAATTTCTATAATTGAAATGAATAGTAAGACCTCTTAGGGAGAAATGGCTATATGCATCTCTATATAGATACACATACATGGAAATAACCATTTGCAAATGGTCAATTTGTAGCTGAGAACTACATAACGGTGTTTCAGAAAATGACAAAAGACTTTTAATAGCAATCCTATAAAATTCAATATACAGCTTAAATATTCCTATCAATGGTATTTTACCAAACTTTTCTATGCTCACAAGTACTTACCATTGTGTGACAGTATTCACTGCAGTCACATGCTAAACAGGCTTTTAGCCAGAAGCAACAGACTATAAAATGTAGTTTAGATAGATACCAGATTCTACCATTTAGATTTATGTGGGTACAATTTGTCTAGTGATTCGCTTCTCAGAACATTTCCATCATTAAGTGAGGCATGACTGCCGATTTTGGCTAGCTAGATGACTTTTCCGGTAAAGGGACTTGCTACCAAAACTGATGGCCTGCATTCAGTCCCCAGAACCCACACTGTGGGAGCAAAGAACTGAATCTCATTATTTGTCATTTGACTGTCACAGGTTCACCATGGCATAAGCGCACACACATGCATACACTCACAATAAAAAATAAATAGACAAATAAATCTTTAAAAAAGAAATATATACATTTATTTTATGTGATAAAATGCAAATAAGATGAAATAGATATCCAACAAAAGGTTATAGCAGGGATTTGGGAGGACAAGGTTTTTTGGGGGTTTTTTTGTTTGTTTTTCTTTGTGGACATTTATAATCTCCATTGCTTCAAACTTTTATAAATTATGCATGTATATATAGAACTATACATCTAGTGATTAATAGGTGAGGAACTTTGGAATCTACTTCTCCAACATGGAGATTCTGCATGAGGAACTCTTAGAAGAGTTAGAGTATCTATAACCACCTGCATTGAAAATATTCTCAGGGATTAACTCATTCACAAAACAGGGGCTGGTCACAAGGGCACTCCTAAGAGAATAGCTCTGAATCTCATTTGTCTTTTCTTTCCCACAGTCAGTGAACCTGACATGCTGGCATGGACAAATCAGTATTCTCTTTCCCCAAGTGTCTGCTGGAACATTCTCTATGAACAAAAACAAGAACCAAGGATGAACATCATGTGCATGGGACAGTCACTTAATACCCCATCGACAATTAAGGTATCTTTCTTTTCTCCTTACAAGAAGATAGTGCAGGATCCATTAGAGGAGGGGTGTAAGGTTGGGAAATCAAACATCACATGTCTAAAAGGTCCTCCACAGGGAAAATGGCAGAAAGCTGAAGTACCTCCCCCTAACCCCTCATTCTGTGATGTACTTCATTCCCCTCTCCTATCTTAGAGTGAGATAGCTCTGGGGTAGACCATTGGTTCTTTCTCCTACTTCTACTCAAGTTAGAGAAAACTTGAACTGCAATGGAAGAAAATAAAGGAGATAGGAACATATTTTGTCACTTCTCCCATAAAATGATTTCATTCCTCCAGATGATTTTGCTACTGTTACATGCCATAATTTAGGATTTACTCTTGATCCATGACAACAAAGTGACACTGACGTCTTATCTCTTTTGTCAGGAAGTGTCAGCTGCTCCAGCCATCTGTAATGGGAGGCTGCATGGCATATTGTCCTGGGGAAAAGCAGGTATAACCAAGGGAAATGAGGGATTCTTCACTGAAATTCATCCCTATGCAAAATGGATCTTGAAAGTGATGCATTCCCACTGAGAATTCTTACCACTCAGTGTAAAATAATGCAGTCACAACAATGTGTCCACAACTCTTTTCATCTTCCTTGATCAATCCAAGAGAAAATACCCAATAAAATGACACCAGCAATTTATGACTCCTGCTTTTTTTTCATAATGTAAACTTTGAAAGTAATTAGAAATTTAGTAACAAAATATTTGTTTATTCACACAAAAAAAAATGATCGATCACCAGTTACTAGATTTTGGGTGTGCTAAGAGAAACGTGTAACTATGAAGTGACCTTTGTCATAACTCAGCCAATTCTGGAATCTTGCAATGATTACTATAATGCAGATGAGCTATAATCTCCAGGGAAACTTAATTCTAATCAGCAAGGAAGTAAACAAACTAGGGGAAGATATAAAACTAAACATACTTGAGTAAAAAACAGAAAAATATAATGCATCCTTAAAAGAAAATGTGTACATAACAACACCTGGAGGGAGAAAACAGGTTGTAGGGAAGGAGAAATAATGTAATAAAAGATAATTTTATGTGCCCGGTAGTCACTGGCACCATCTAAACAGCAAGCTATTCTTTACCCGTTTTCTCTTCTAACCTTACCCCATTTTATCCAAGCCACTTCCTTGCTTGCCTGACTGGTGGTCCCTGCTGCTGCCTTACTGACTCACAGCTATGTTTGTGCCAGAGTTTTCTATAACTCCTGAATAACATCTTCAACACTTGATAATTATACATTAAATTAATTGTATTATTCTCCACCACAGCTATTTATTGCAAAGTTTCTCTCTCCTCACATTTCTTCAGTGAACTGGCCACTAATGAGTTCCCCATATTGCAATTAGTAATTTCACTTGCATCTGCATACAAGAAACACTAATTAAACTCATCAATCACAGATTTTAAAAATGTGAAAGTATGGACTGGAGAGATGCTTCAGACGGTAAGGGCATGTTCTGCTCTTCCTGAGGACGTGAGTTCACCCAACACTTATATCAGGTGCCTCCCAACTGTAACTGCAGCTCCAGCGAATCAAATGTCTCTGACCTTACCAGACATGTACATACCTACATGTGCATACATGCAAATGCGTGCACACACACCTACATATACTTAAAAATAATAAAAATAAATATTTTAAATGTGAAAATAGGAGGAGGAGGATTTGTTGGAAAGAAGGGAGGCATGGATTACCTCACTGTAAGTTATTGATCAGAGAAACCCCAGAGGAAAACAGAACAACACAGACTTGCCCTAGCTCCTGATTACTCAACATAACTAGATGCTAAAACACTAATTCTGAAGATAGTACACACTTCAGTGCATGACATGGAAAAATCAATTTCAAACTGACTAGGACACTCTTCTGGATACATAATGGTGCCAGAAGGCATTATGCAATCATCAGTCCTATCTAGCCTTAAGGTTTAGGAACCATTATAATGACAAAGCCATTCAAGTTATACCCAATGGTGCAATGATGGCATTTATATCTTGGGAGCAACCAATAGTTGTCATGTTTAGAACATCATGCTGGTGAACTTTTTTTTTTAAATGTATATTTATTTTCAAGTTACATCTCCATTACAGTATCCTCTTTCCACCCCTGCCGGTTCCACCCTCAAACCCTCTCCTCCCTTTCCCACCCACTCCTCCAATATGGAGTGTTCCTACATATCAGCCCCTCTCAGTTCAACAGTCATATGAGGTCTGAGAGATTCCTCTTGTACTGGGAGCCTACATGGTAGCACCACCAGGGTAAATTGTCCCATTAATAGGTAACAAAGTCTATGTTCCTGATCCCTTGTAGGATAGTTATCCTGTAATATTGGCTAAAATCCAATTATAAGTGAGTAGATGCCATGTGCACTTTTCTGAGTCTGGTTTAGCTCACGCAGGATGAGCTTTTCTAGTTCCAACCATTTGCCTTCAAATTGCATGGTTTCCTTGTTTCTGGTAGCTGAGTAGTATTCCATTGTGTAAATGTACCACAATTTTTTATCCATCCCTCAGTTGAAGGACATCTGGTTTGTTTCCAGTTTCTAGCTATTACAGATAAGGCTGCTATGAACATAGTTGAGGAAATGTCCTTGTGGTTTGGTGAGGAATCATTTGACTATGTGCCCAGGAGTGGTATGGTTATTCTAAATTTTCTAAGGTATTGCCAGACTGATTTCCATAGTGGTTGTATAAGTTTGCACTCCCACCAGCAATGGAGGAGTGTTCCCCTTTCTCCATACTCTCGCCAGCATGTGCTGTCATTTGAGTTTTTGATCTTAGCCATACTGACAGGTGTGAGATGGAATCTCAGAGTCATCTTGAGTTGCACTTCTCTGATAATTAAGGATGTTGAGCATTTCTTCAGGTGTTTCTTGGCCATTAGGGATTCCTCCTTTGGGAATTCTCGGTTTAGCTCTGTATCCCATTTTTTGATTGGATTATTTGGTTTCTTGGCATTTAATTTCTTGAGTTCTTTATAAATTATGGATATTAGCCTTCTGTTGGAAGTGGGGTTGGTAAAGACCTTTTCCCAATCTGTAGGTTGCTGTTTTGTTCTAATGACAGTGTCTTTTGCCTTACAGAGGCTTCTCAGTTTCATGAGGTCCCATTTATTGATTGTTGCTCTTACAGCCTGAGCTATTGGTGTTCTGTTCAGGAAGTTGTCACCTGTACCAATGAGTTTGAGGGTTTTACCCACTTACTCTTCTATTAAATTTAATGTGTCAGGCCTTATGTTAAAGTCTTCTACTTGGACTTAAGTTTTGTGCAAGGTGATAAATATGGGTCTAATTTCATTCTTTTACACGTCAACATTCAGTTAGACCAGCACCATTTGTTGAAGATGCTGTCCTTTTTCCACTATATGGTCTTGGCTTAGGAGCCAAGACTGACTACAAACAGAGCTGGCAACCGTATGTTCTCCACAAATATTGGGGCAGGTTATTCACCTTAGCACCCAAGCATTTCAGGCAGTCAGCAACAAACGCACTGAGGCTGGCACCCATCCTGGGTGGAGCTCCCTGCCTGCACAGTCAGCCTAGCTCCTGAACCAGAATGACTGTGTCAGTGAGGGGAGAACATAAGCCCAATCACAACTCTACCTGTCTTTCTGAGGAGACCTGCCAGCTCTCAGGCCCTCAGAGTATAGCCCCATTCCCACTCCAATCCCCTGTATATTGGTCCAGTTGGGTCACAACAAGTTGAGGAGAGGGGCAGTCACTCTCCAAGAGCCAGTCTATTACAGGAACCTTCTCATCATCTGGAGGTGGACACCAGGATCTCAGGATCATTCAACCCCCAGAAAAGGGAGTATTCCTGAGCACCATGGTAAACTGACATCAGGAACAAACAGACAACACCAGGGTCAATCAGATGACAAAAGGTCAGTGCAAGAACACGGTAAAAAAAAAAAAAAAAAGGCAATATGATGTCTTCAGAACCTAGGTATAATGCTACAGACAACTCTGAAGATCCTAACATGATTGAAAAAAAAGTAAAATGACCTTAATCCTATGCTTATATTAATAATAGAAGGCTTAAGGGAAGAAATCAAATATCTCAGAGAGCAACAACAAAATACTGCAAAAGAAATGATGGAAATGAATGAATCACTTAAAGGAGTGGTAGACCTGAAAAGGGAAGTTGAAGCCTTAAAGAAAATACAATCTGAGACATCCATAGCACTGGAAAACTTTAAGAAAAGAAAAGAATCTACGAGTACTAGCATCACCAACAAAATACAAAAGATGGAAGAAAGAATTTCAGACACAGAGGATAAAATTGAATAAATTGATACATTTGTCAAAGAAAATGTAAAATCTAAAAATGTCCTGA
The DNA here is from genome assembly GCA_907164525.1 of Lophiomys imhausi. Classification (NCBI taxonomy): domain Eukaryota; kingdom Metazoa; phylum Chordata; class Mammalia; order Rodentia; family Muridae; genus Lophiomys; species Lophiomys imhausi. The sequence continues at coordinate 607,245 of CAJQZJ010000579.1, forward strand.
CATAAAACCTTTAGGAAATCAAGGACACTATGAAAAGATGAAATCTCAGAATAATAGGAATAGAGGAAAGAAAAGATTCCCAGTTCCATGGACCAGAAAATATCTTCAACAAAATCATTGAAGAGAATTTCCCAAATCTAAAAAAAGAGATGCCTATAACTGTACAAGAAGCTTATATAGAACTCCAAATAGATTAGACCAGAAAACAAAATCCTCCCACCACAAAATAATTAAAACTCTAAATGTACAGAACAAAGAAAGAATATTAAAAGCTGCTAGGGAAAAGGGCCAAGTAACATATAAGGCAAACCTATCAGAATCACACCCGGATTTTCATCAGAGATGCTAAAAGCCAGAATGGCTTGGACAGATGTCTTGAAGACCCTAAAAAAAAAAAAAAACACAAATTCCAGGCCAGACTACTATTCCCAGCAAAATTATCAATCAACATAGATGGAGAAAACAAGATATTCCATGACAAAGCTAAATTTATCAATGTCTATGAACAAATCCAGCTCTACAGAAGATGTTAGAAGGAAAACTCCAACCCAATGAGGTTAACTACACACAAGAAAGAAAAGGAAACAAATAACACTCCTGCAGCAAAACCAAAAGAAGAGAAGCTCACTTACACACTATTTTCACCAACATCAAGATGGCAGGAAGTAACGATCACTGGTCATTAATATCTCTCACCATCAATGGACTCAATTCCCCAATAAAAAGATACAGGATAGCAGAATGGATCTGAAAACAGAATCCCACATTCTGCTGCTTACAAGAAACACACCTCAGCAAAAAGATAGGCATTATCTCCAAGCAAAGGACTGGAAAAAGATATACCAAGCAAATGGACCCAAGAGGCAGGCTGGAGTGGCCATTCTAGTATCCTATAAAAAGACTTTCAACCAACATTAATCAAAAGAGATGGGGAAGGACACTACATATTCATCAAAGGAAAAATCCACCAAGATGACATCTCAATACTGAACATCTATGCCCCAAATGTAAGGACACCCACATTTGTTAAAGAAACACTACTGAAGCTCAAATCCCACATTGAACCTCACACATTAATAGTGGGAGACTTCAACACACCACTCTCACCACTGGACAGATCAACGATGAAGAAACCAAACAGGCATCTCACAGATGCCATGAATCAAATGGACCTAATTGATATCTACAGAACATTTCACCCCAAAACAAAAGAATATAGTTTCCTCTTGGCACCTCATGGAACCTTCTCCAAAATCAACCATATAGTTGGTCACAAAGCAAGCCTCAACAGATGCAGGAAAATTGAAATTACCCCTTGTAACTTATCAGACCATCATGGAATAAAGCTAGACTTCAACAATAACAAAAACAACAGAAAGCCTGCTAAAACATGGAAACTGAACAACTCTCTACTCAATGACCTCTGGGTCAGGGAAGAAATAAAAAAAGAAATTTAAAGTATTCTTAGAACTCAATGAAAATGAAGGCACAACATATCCAAAATTATGGGACACATTGAAAGTAGTACTAAGAGGAAAGTTTATAGCACTAAGTGCCTTCAAAAAGAAACTGGAGAGTTCTCATACTAGTGACCTAAAAGCATACTTGAGAGAGCTAGAACAAAAAGAAGCAAACACTCCCAAGAGGAGCAGATAACAGGAAATTATCAAACTTGGGGCTGAAATCAACAACTTAGAAACAAAAAGAACAATACAAAGAATCGACAAAACCAAGAGTTGGTTCATTGAGAAAATCAACAAAATAGACAAGCCCTTAGCTAAACTAACTAAAAGGCAGAGGGAAAATACCCAAATCAACAAAATCAGAAATGAAAAGGGGGAAATAACAACAGACATTGAGGAAATTCAAAGAATCATTAGGTCCTACTTCAAAAATTTGTACTCCACAAATTGGAATACTGAAATGAAATGGACAATTTTCTTGATAGATTCCACCTTCCAAGGTTAAATCAAGAACAGATAAACATGCTTAACTATTTTTCCATTCTTATTTGACCTCCAAACAGGTTTACTATGTCCCAAATCAGCAGGAAGTCATTTTAAGAGAGGGACTTCCCATTTCCAGAAGATGGGGTGGGTGATTCCCCCCCCTCTTTGGTCATTTGATGGGTTATATATACTTGTTATTTAAGGGGAGAGACTACTAGATGTTAAATGGTCTTGTTAAATAGGTTTTGGAGGTTAGACTCAGGGATTTCTCTCTTTTTCTTTTCTGTATCCTTTCTCTCCTATGTAGGGGTAAAAAGACTTGAGAAAATGGGATATAGACATAATATAGGAATGATGAAGAAAAAAAAAGGACAGATTATTGAATATGTTCTTATATCTTTGTATATTGATACAATATTAAGATTATATTTGGCTACATCAGTATTGATCTTTGTATAGTGATACAATATCAAGATTATATTTGGACACATTGGTATTGAACTTTGTATACTGATACAAAATTAAGCTTAACTCTTTTTAAGGTATTGTTGTACCTAGATAATGCTTAAAAATGAAATGTGAAGTTTTGGACTTTTACTAGCAACTGTCATAAACTGTTTAGGACAATTAAGAAATGCAAACTAATAGTCATTCAAGAATATCACTTTGCTAGGTATTAGGGCAGTCTATCACAGTTATTTTGTAAGTTAATCAGAAATCAAGTTGCTAAGAGACAAGCAATATTTGCTTATCCAAATATAAGGAGATAGATAGGTGGTCTTCAAAAACCTCAAGAGACCTGCAGAATAGGGCATTCAAAGATGTTCTCTTAACTTAAGATTTTTTTGATATTGAGATATGTCAGTTCCTTGACAGCACCCCCTATTCTACTCCAAGTAGAAGATGAGCATCGAAGAATCTCCAATTGGAGATGGTTGAATTAGTGGCAAGCCTATCTGTTGGCAAGAAAAATCCCTTGCTTCAACTGTATACAGAATGCTGTCCAAAAAGGACAAAACTTGGAAGCAGGTAAGTTGACAGCCTAGCTCTGCCAAGACAGGGTAGGCAAGTCCTTCATAATTCCTGCTTTACAATCAATGTCTGTCAGAGAAACAGGCAAAATGGCTGAAGATTGATGCTGTAATACATGGGGAGAAATTGGGAACTGTCCAGGCAGCCACTGGTATGTCATTTCTTAGTTTTGAAAGATGCTGGCCCTGCACTTCCTGTATAACCAGATATATTTATCCCTCTCAGGTGTCTGAGGTGGTTGAAGAATAGATAGCTAGAGTCTCATAGTTAAATTTTGAGTTGTTTAGGAATTAAGAGAGTGTTCTGGATCTAAGAAGAGGTCATTAAAATTGTGATTCAAGTTAGGATGGAAGTCAAGTTGGATATAGAAATTTAAACTCATGGAGATGGTTGAATAATAGAATGTTAAAGTCAATTGCCAAATACATATGAACTGGACATTGTGAATGTATGCTAAGCCTTATAATTCTCATAATTGTGGCCTAATTATTTCTGTTGTTTTGTATTGTATTTGTTGTTATAAGAAAAAGAGCCGTTTGTTGGACTGAAAGGGGGAGTTGTTAGGGGGAAAAGATATACCTTAAATTTAAGAAAAAAAAAGAAGTGGTTGGGGGGGGTTAAGGAGGAAGAAGGTGGGAGGGTGGGACCAGAAAGGGGAGTAGGGAGCAGAATGCGATTGAGATGTAACTTGAAGAAATAATTAATAATAATGAAAAAATCATGGAGTTCATTTTGTGGTTTTGTGCTGCCCAACTACTCCTGGGCATAAGGTTTGCTCTAGTGTGTTCAGCTAAAAAACTTTAGGTACTCCATTGGCAAAAAAAAAAAAAAAAAAGAGTTTTTTTCCTCTCACAGCATATATCAACTGAAAGTAGCTTCTTGGCTAGGGGTGAGGCTTGTGTTTACTTCTTCTGAGTGCTGGTATTTTGTCTGGTTTGAACCTGTACAAATCTTATAAATGGTGTCACAGTTTCTGAGTTTATGTGCATTGGCCGGGTTGTGTCTGGAAGTTGTTGTTTTCTTGGAGTCATCTACCATCTTTTGCTCTTAAAATCTTTCCACATTCTCTTCCACATAGATCCCTGAGCCTGAGGCAGGAGTTCTATAAAGACAGCCTATATAGGACTGAGTATGCCAAAGATTTTCACTTTCTTTATATTTCCAGTTATGATTTTCTGTCTTAATAACTATCTACTGCAAGAATAAGTTCTCTGATGAGGGTTAAATGATACACTACTGTCATCATTAGTCATTTTATTTTTATATGCCTTTAGCAGAATAGTAGTAGTAGGTTCTTCCCCAAAGTCCAGAACCTATTTAGTTTTAGGTTCTTGGCCAGTTTAGCAGTGTTGGGTGTGGGTTCTATCTCACAAAGTGGGCCTTGAATCCAATTTTTAAAAAGTGTTTAGTTACTCCCATACATTATTTTTGCCATAACTATTGCACCAGTATATCTTTTAATCAGGGATGGTTGTAGGGCACAGGATTTGCAACTTGGTGATATTAATGATTAATTTTCTTCTCCAGTAGAATGCTATTCTATAGGGGTGAAGCTTCTATTTGTGTATCAGCTTGATTGCTACATTTTGATGATATAAGTGAGTAGTGGTTTTCAGCAATAAATCCTCTGCAATTAGGTTGTAGACAGTAATCAAAAGGCTTAGTAATAGACTGTACCAAAGGTTCTATGGGATCCCTTTGGCCAATGACTCAACATAATATACACTATTGCTGACACTGAAGCATTTACTTGGTGGCATGAGAGGTTTAGGTGGGATATTATCTCCTCTATTGTATGATAATTTCATTTAAATTCCTTTAATATATGCATGTTTTAGTATATTTCAATTGGTTTTTCCAAAGGCCTTTAGAGTTAGTTGTCCTTGCCCATATTCCCTTCCTTACCCTGCCATTCCATCCCCCTTTCCATTTAATTGTCCTATTCTATTTTTCCCTTTATCTCATTATAACGCTATATTCTACTTCCTTTTCCTTGCTCCACCACCCCCAGTCCCTTACCAGATACTAACATCTGTGGTTTTTTTGATTAAAATATACATAGAAAGCTTAAAAGCTAACATCTACACATACGATAAGCATGAATATTTGTACTTTTAGGTCTGAGTTACCTCACTTGCAATATTTTTTTTCTATCTCCATCCCTTTACGTACACGTTTCATGACTCATTTTCTTAACAATGGAGTAATGTTGCATTGTGTAAATGTGCCACATTTTCATTATCCATTCATCACTTGAAGGATGTTTACACTGCTTCTAATTTTTGGCTATTATAAATAGAGCAACAGTGAACATAGATGAGTAAGTATTTCTCTAGTAGAACCTTTGAGGATATGCCCAAGAGATGCATAGCTGGATATTGAGGCAGATCAATTCCCAGCTTCCCAAGAAACTGCCACACTGATTTGCACAGTGGTTGTACCAGTTTGCATTGCCACCAGAAATGAGTGTTTCACCTCCCTCACATACTCACTAGAATGTGCTCCCATTTGTTTTATTATCTTGATGAATCTGACTACAGTAAGATGAAATCTCAAAGTAGTTTTAATTTTCTTTTCCCTAATCGCTAAGGATGTGGCATATTTTAAAATTGTTTCTCAACCATTTCTGTTCCATATTTTGGGAAATCTCTAAGTATTAGATTCTTATAAGAAAAAGAGTAGGTTATTCCCTCTTTTGCTGTGCATTTGCACACAGTGGAAAGGCCAAGAAAAATCCCAGAAGAAGCTAGCCATTCCTTAGCAACGAGAGAGAACCATCATGACCAAATTTGTCAGTAACTGGAGAACTGAGTTTCAACCTTCAGATCTATAAGAAAACTAGTATTTGTTGCTCAAGCCACCCAGACTGTGGCATTTATTTGGGCAATACACGGTGACTAAAACTTTCAGCAAGGTCACCATCTGCTCATATCTTAGGCCTACTTTCAAACTAGTTTGCTTCTTTTAATATTTCTTATACTTTTTGGCTACAGATTGTGGGGAAGTTTTGCTGCTAAGGTCAAAATCTGGCATTATTGGAAAGTCTCTGAGCCCAGTGCAAAACGATGGGCTTCCTTTGTCAGCAGGGTTCCCTCCTCTATGCCTGATCTGGTGAAACCCAAGATTGTCTATCTGAGGAATGTTACATTGCCCTCAGGGAAATTATCAGTCCAGCCCTTTCTTCCAATAAGAAACTGATTCAGTAAACATCTGGTATTCCTGGAAATACTTCACTATGCTAATGAGATATCTTAAGTACTGTAGCTTTTGGCCAATGAAAGCTTTGTCCATGGCTGTAAACACACTGGAATTCTTCTCCCACTCCTGCTTCCCATAGGATCATTAGGTTCTGTGTTCCCCTTCCTAAGATAGAACCATGCTGCTGCATGTAAATCAAGTATCCCTGGCACTCCTATCCCCAGTGTATCAAACACATTCAACCCCAAAACTCCTTTCACTGCCCAAAGTTTATAATGTCCCTTTTCTTGATTGACTAAGATTCACTGTTTATTTTGGGCTTGGGAAAGAAGTCTTTTCCTTTCCAGAAGAATTCATCCCTGGGTCCACATGCCTAAGCCAGGCTACTGTGCCCTGGAACCTGTGTCTCAGTGCACAGTGGCTACTGTGGCTCCTGCAGCAGCTGTCACCACCCCAGTAGCCGCCTCAGAAGCTCATTGAGTTACTGATGCACCCATGCTGCACACCTCACCTGCTGCAGGTTATTCTGGCCAGCTATTCTCAAAGTAGCCTCCAAATTCATCAGACCCAACTGAAGTTGTTTGGCTTGGTCCAGGAGCTTCAAGCTCCTTGAAGCTGCTCAGCCCGATGCCAGGCAACTTAGCTAAAAGAACTGTGATCTTTTGCTACACTACAGAGAGGGTCTCTCTCTCCTGCATGCTTATCATAAGAGCTGTAACACTTTGCAGTGGAGATAATCCCTTCTCCCACTTCTCTGGCATATCCTGTGGCACAGAACACTTCCTGTGTTTCATACTTTTCTGCCTGAAAACCAATGGAAACCAGACCATCCAGAAGAGAAGCAAATACTTCCAGTTTGGTGCTTGACAAGGCTGGAACTTCCCAGGAGAGTATCTAATAAGGCTCCCAACAGCTCCCTGGAAGACACAGAAAGACAACAGATATTTTAGCAGATGTGTTTCACAAGTATTATTGCCTAGCCTATATCATATATCAGTTCCTTCTGGGTCTGGATACTTTTGGTAGCACCCGTTTGTTTCATTAGATATCACTTTTTCTAGCTTGGGAGCTCCTTGAAGGTAGTAATTGAAACTTTAAATATATGGATCCCTAATAAATAAAACTTCTTCCAGTTCTGGTGAGGTTTGTGTGGTTTAAAATGATGGGTTGTTGTTTAAAACACATGGATTAAGAATGTTCTGAGGAAGATAGCTAAAGTATTTCAAAGAGACTCTAAGTGCCCTGCAGAGGGGTTAATGTCAGTGCCAGAATACAGATAAATGCCAGTGTCACACAAATGGGATAACATCATAGAGAAAGGAGGGGTCTGCATCATACCTACAGCTCAGAGAGCATCCTTCCTGCATAAGGCAAAAAGCAGGAAGCTGTGGAGACACTGTAAACTTCTCTCTTGGATTAAGCAACTTCTGCCAAGGAGGACAAAACTCAGATCTAGACAGTATAGACCAAGTTTGTGACAAGCTATTCCTTCCCTCTGATGCCACTCTGTACTCTGTTGGGGATATGTTTTCATAAGGTAAACCCCACCACCAAAATAATTCATTGACATTTTTCTCACCTTGATCTCTCTCTTGGTTTTTCATCTCCTTCTCTCTTCTTTATGCTTTACAGAGACACTTAGCTAAGCTCCATCTCATAAAATGGCTTTCAACATCATAATGAAGTTTGTCTTCCTCTGCATTCTTTTAACCCTACTTGGTGAGTATCTGTATGTCTGTCTCTATTTGCCAAAGATGATTCTTTGGGAAGGCATGGATGTTAGAAAAATGCTGGGGGCATCATTCCAGACTTAGTATATAACTAATACTCCATCTCTCAGCACTCCCACTGCATCTATCCAGTTCAGTTACTCCCTGTGACACCACCAGCCTTCTACCTTTCAAGTTGATTGCTTATGAACATTGAGGGAGCCACGGACATTGACACACCCACAAGAGATGCATTCCACATAAGGAGTTGACTCTGACCTGTCTGGAACATGATATTGTGGCACAGGAGCAAGAAGTGAAGGCCCAGATTAAATGAAGAATCTAACTAAAGCTGCATACATCCTGACATGGTTCAGCTTCACACCCCATGTCAACTGTGTTAGGAAAGTGTCATTTGTTCTGTCTTCTAAACATATCCTAAATCAATCACATCTCACTCCATTCATTGTTTATGATGTTCCAAACCAACATCTCTTCACTGGATTATGCACTTACCCACCCAATAGACCCCTCCGTTTCTACACACTCTGCTTCAAAGGTTTCTAAAAGGGTGCTGTCATCACCACCTTATTTAAATCTTGACCAGGTCCCACCTCAAGTGAGAGTACAGGTCTGCACACTCCCACATTGCACAGAACCCACTATGACTTCTCTATCACTCTCCACCACCACCATCCTTAACTCATGCCATGTCAGCCACATTGGGCTCTGTGATATTAAATAGGACCTATACCTCTTACTCTGGCTGCAATTGTTTCTTCTGTCTGGAGTCTCTGGCCCATACATCTGTGTCCATGGCATTGCTCTTTGTCTGTTAGGTCAACTCTGGCCATTGATGGCTGCATGATGCTTTACTTCATTGGCTGACACACACCCACACACAACTGGTATTGATTTTCCATCTTTCCCATCTTTCTCCTGCCTAACTTTATCCCTATAGCCTTAATCAACAATTAGCATTTCAGTTTATTTACTTGGGTTTTGTGTTTATTTTTTTTTTTAGCATTTATCAATCCAGATATTTGAGAGCATGACTATCTGTTTTATTCACCATCTAGCTCAAGCTCCTAAACAGAGCCTGGCATATTCTAGTGCATAACATTAATTGATGGAATTAATCACTCCCTAGTTTTCCTCAGACTCTGTGAGCATTTTTCCTGATCATTGTTGGGAGAGAAGGATGACTTGTGAAAGCCTTTGTATTGCTATTTTGGAGGTTAGACACAGGGACTTCTCTCTTTTGCTTCTCTGTATCCTCCTTTCTCTCCTATATAGGAGTGAACAGACTTGAGAAAAATGGGACATAGACATAGTATAGGAAAGAACAAGAAAAAAGGACAGATTATTGAATATAGCTTTATACCTTTGTATACTGATACAAAATTAATATTATATTGGGCTAAATTGGTATTGATCATTGTATATTAATGCAAATATAAGGGACATTTTACATACAAATGTTAACAACACTCTAAAATTTGTAAAATGGTTTAGTACTTAGCTTAACAGTTTCCATTTAATTGTAAAAAATGAGAGACCTTGTGTTTCTTTTAAAAGTCACTTTTTTATTAATGTGTATATAAAATTAGGGGGCCGGTGTGCTATGGTATATTTGTAAAAGTCAACAGACTATACTGTGAGGCAGATGCTATCCTTCCATCTTTGAGTTCTTAGGGAATCAAACTCAAGTTATCAGTCTTGCTCAGCCAGAGTTCAACCCACTGAGATTTCTTACAGGCCTAAGAGAACTCACATTTCAAATGGAAGAATAGGTCTTTAGAGTTAAAAGGATAAGCACTTTTTAATTTTTAAAGAAGGTGCTTCTATCACCTCTCATTTTCTTCAAAACAAGTCACGTTAAAGTGCTGAAGAGGAGGGTTCAATAACTTGAAGCTAGTGAAATAAATTTCCCTCAGTTTTTTTGCTTTGTTTTTGTAGTTTTGGACTTTTTGTTTTTGTTTTCAAGGGCTTTCTTACTGATTAATGAAAAACAATCCCATCCCTTTCTTCCCAGGTACCTTTGCCTATAATCCAAATCACATAGGTGGCACTACTCCCCCCCTATTTGGCCTACCTGAAGTCTGATTACTTACCCTGCACTGGAGTCCTGATCCATCCTTTTTGGGTGATCACAGCTGCGCACTGCAATTTACCGTGAGTGATAAGAACTTCAGACCATTTTGTTCTTTTAATTATCAAGATAGATATAGACCCAGAAACCTGTATATGACTCTCAATAAATGAGACATAGAAGATCTTCGGGGAATGTTTTTTAGGGAAGGATAATGAAAGTCCAGGTAATTGTAGAAAGTTTGATAAAGTACTTTTATAAACATTCCTATCATTCTAGGAAACTTCGGGTGATTCTTGGGGTCACAAACCCAACAGACCCCACTGAAAAGAATGTGATCGTGACTGGCTTCGAGAAAATGATCCATCATCCATACTTCTCAATCTCTTCTATTTCATATGACCTCATGTTAATCAAACTGGAAAGAATGATCATACAAACTAACTACGTGAAAATGATGAAATTGCCTCAACACATCGTGCCTGTGAACAGCATGTGCTCTGTCTCCACTTGGGCCTACAATCTATGTGACATCAGTGAGTTCAAGGCATTAAATAATGACATCTGACTCTTCTGGCATTCTCTTAGGACTGTCGTCTGAGTTTCTGCAATTCCTCTTTTATAAAACTTTCTTCAAGCTTCTGCATTCGTTTCCTTTTCCTTCACCTCATTGGAAGACTTTCAAGTCTTTTCTCTTTTGTATCTTTCTATCTTTGTTGCTTATAAACATGAAAGAAATAGTTTCAATGAGAATATATTTATATATCTAAGTCTAACTCGACATGTAACAGAATTTTATTTTGTCTCAGAGCTTCAATTTTCTTCACTTTACAATGAAATACAACACTATCAAAAGTTTTCAAACCATTTCAAGCAACGAATGAGCTCAAGTCCTTGAAGTATAAATTGCATAATAAGAAATTAAATATAAGATGCATCCATCATATTGATGCAAATCATACAGAGTATTACTAAGTAGGGTTGAAAGAAATACCTGAAGACTAGAGAGAAGGAGATTGGGAAGAAACTGCTCAAGTGATGTACGGTGTGGTGCTTCAACGCACAGTAGAGTACCAATTAATTATATGTCATATACTTGAAAACACAAAAATTCTTAAAAGAATAAATTTTTGCATTCTTATGACCACCAGAAAAATGATAACCTGGGTTACACTAGGCATAAAAAAGAAAAGTGGCTTCCCCACCAAAAAAAAAAAAAAAAAAACCCGTGTAACTTAATTTTATATAACTCACAAAGTAAGCATTCCTTACTTCTCAGTCCATAACAAATTAGAAGACCTTTTTTATAGGTGTGCATCATTGGCAATGCTTGTGAGACTTTGATGTAAAAGAAACAGTTTGAATTAGGAAGCAAAAGACATGGTATTAAATTATATTGTAGTTTTTAGTTTGGTTCTATTTATTATTATTATTATCACTATTATTATTACTTACCAAATAATTATTTAGTTTTTCCTTCTGACAAATAATAAATTAGACTATATATTTCTAAATTCCCTCAAGCTCTAAAACTTGCATAACAAAGGACACTCTCTAAACGTTTAAATCTCAAAAAAAAATTGAACCAACTTCCTTCATTTTATTGCAGGAATGTCTCACATATACAAGCTGTCCTTCTAAGGGGATGGACATTTGCATTATTATTATTTTTTTAATAATTTATTTTTTATTTCTTCAAGTTACATCTCAATCTCAATCCCCTCCCTACTCCCCCCCCAGTCCCACCCTTCCACCCTCCTCCCCCTCAACACCCCCATCCTCT
>CAJQZJ010000580.1:0-55462 GCA_907164525.1 Lophiomys imhausi
CCTCTCAGCCTTTAGAGATTCCTCTTCTGTGAATTCTCGGTTTAGCTTTGTACCCCATTTATTGATGGGGTTATTATATTTTTTGGTGTTTAATTTCTTCAGTTCTTTATATATTTTGGATATTAGCCCTCTGTCAGATGTTGGGTTGGTGAAGATCCTTTCCCACTCTGTAGGCTGCCGTTTTGTTCTAAGGACAGTGTCCTTTGCCTTACAGAAGCTTTTCAATTTTATAAGGTCCCATTTATTGATTGTTTTAGTGCCTGAGCTATTGGTGTTCTATTCAGGAAGTTGCTACAAGTGCCAATGATTTCAAGGCTTTTCCCCACTTTCTCTTGTATTAATGTTAGTGTATCTGGATTTATGTCGAGGTCCTTGATTCACTTAGACTTAAGTTTTGTACAGGGTGATAAGTATGGATCTATTTGCATTCTTCTACATGTTGACATCCAGTTAGACCAGGACCATTTATTGAAGATGCTTTCCTTTTTCCATTGTATGTTTTTGGCTTCTTTATCAAAAATTAAGTGACCATAGGTGTGTGGGTTTATTTCTGGGTCTTCAATTCGATTCCATTGGTCAACTGCTCTGTTTCTATACCAGTACCATGCTGTTTTTATTACTATTGCCCTATAGTACAGCTTGAAATCCGGGATGGTGATACCTCCAGATGTTCTGTTATTGTGCATGATTGATTTAGCTATTCTGGGTCTTTTTTTTTTTTATGATTCTAGAGTAGCCGAATTTATTTTCTTTTTTTTTTTTTAATAATTTATTTTTTATTTCTTCAAGTTACATCTCAATCACAATCCCCTCCCTACTCCCCCCTCCAGTCCCACCCTTCCACCCTCCTCCCCCTCAGCCCCACCATCCTCTTCCCTTCTTTTCTTTTTTTTTTTTTTTTTTAGTTTAAGGTATTTATTTTTCCCCCCAACAGCTCTCCCTTTCAGTCCAAATAATGGTTCTTTTTCTTCTAACTATAAATACAATACAAAACAACAGAAATAAATAGGCCATGATTATAAAAGTTATATGGCTTAGCATACATTCCCAATGTCCAGTCCATATGTATTTGGCACCTGACTTTAACATTCTACTATCTAACCATCTCCATGAGTTTAAAGTTCTATATCTAACTCAGCTTTCATACTAACTTGCCTCATAATTTTAAAAATATCTTCTTAGATCCCGAACACCCTCTTGATTCCTAAACAACTCAAAATTTAACTATGACACTCTAGGTATCTATTCTTCAACCACCTCAGAGACCTGAGAGGGATAAATATATCTGATTGTATAGGAAGTGCAGGGCCTGCAGCTTCCAAAACTAAAAAATGACATACCAGTGGCTGCCTGGACAGTTCCCATTTTCTCTCCATACATTACAGCATCAATCTTCAGCCATTTGGCCCCATTTCTCTGACAGACATTGGTTGTAGAGCAGGAATTATGAAGGACTTACCTACCCTGTCTTGGCAGAGCTAGGCTGTCGACTTACCTGCTTCCAAGTTTTGTCCTTTTTGGACATAAGTCTGTCTACAGTTGAAGCAAGTGGTTTTTCTTGCCAAGAGAATGGCTTACCACCAATTTAATCGTCTCCCACTGGAGACTCTTCGATGCTCATCTTCTACTTGGAGTAATATAGGGGGTGCTGTCAGGAGCTGACATGTCTTGATATCAAAAAATCTTAAGTTAAGAAAACATCTTTGAATGCCATATTCTGCAGATCTCTTGAGGTTTTTGAAGATGCCCTATCTATCTCTTATATTTAGATAAGCAAATATTGCTTGTCTCTTAGCAACTTGATTTCTGAGTAGCTTAGAAAATAACTATGATAGACTGTCATAGTAACTAACAAAATGACACGTTTTCATGACTATTAGTTTCCGTTTCTTAATTATCCTAAACAGTTTATGTCGGTTGGTAGCGAGAGGTCAAAACTTGACATTTCATTTTTAAGTATTACTACAAACAATACCTTTAAGAAGCGTTACCCTTAATTTTGTATCAATATACAAAGATCAATACCAATGTGGCCAAATATAATCTTAATTTTGTATCAATATACAAAGATCAGTACCGATGTAGCCCAATACAATCTTAATTTTACATTAATATACTAGGGTCAATACCATTGTGGCCAAATATAATCTTAATTTTGTATCAATATACAAAGATCAATACCGATGTAGCCCTATACAATCTTAAATTTGCATTAATATACAATGATCAATACCAATTTAGCCAAATATAATATTAATTTTGTATCAGTATACAAAGGTATAAAGCTATATTCAATAATCTGTCCTTTTTTCTTGTTCTTTCCTATACTATGTCTATGTCCCATTTTTCTCAAGTCTGTTCACTCCTATATAGGAGAGAAAGGAGGATACAGAAAAGCAAAAGAGAGAAGTCCCTGGGTCTAACCTCCAAAACCCATTTAACAAGACCATTTAACAGCTTGTAGTCTTTTCCCCTAAATAACAAAATTTAAAATAATCTGGTTGCATTCTACACAGGTCCTGAGAATTTGAGTGAGGCTAAATTGAAAAGTAATATATGAAGTGTTTGCAGGAAGAAATTTCAAAGCAATAGAGCAGTCTGGCATAGCATCATTGCTTATCATTGAGCTTAGTCACATTTAAAATTAGAACAGCAAGTAGAAACGGTTTGAGAAATTGTAGAACCTTTATGCAGGTTGGGACTAGTGAGTACAAGTGGGTAGCTGAATGGAAGTTTGTAGCTGGTTCCTACCTCTTGTCTCATCTCTACTTATTGGTCTGCAAGATATGAGCAAACAGGCTAATATTCCTTCAGCTACAGTTGTAAGTCACCCTTCCATGTTTTCCCTACTCTGATGCACTGTACCCTCAAGTTGAAAGCCAGACCATACCTCTCATTCTATAGAAGTTCTTGTCAAGTATTTGATCAAAGCCATGAGAAAAGCAACTAAAACAAAAAATTAATACCAGGAGTGGGGTTTGTTACTAGCTGATGTTTGATTCATAGTTTATGAGTCTAATGTAGACTATTTCGGAACTGTGGGCTAAAGAATCCTTACAAGGCTGTAGGCAATGCTGAATCAATCATTGTAGTAGGGGTTTGCAGGACCAGACTGCTGATTGAAAGGTAGAAAAGGGAAACCAGACCTATGAAGATGAGGAGGAATGAGGGCCCTACAAGGAATTGTTCTAGAGGCTATTCATGTTGCACCCTGTCAAAGCATCTGGCTACATCTAGCCATGTAAATTTGAATGAAGTTGATTTCAGATGCTGTTGTTTGGAGGATAAAGTTTCACAGCAAAACATTGATGCTATGGCATGGATACTTCTCACTGTACGTGGTCAGCTTTTCAGTGAAAAGAAACAAAAAGTAGAGTGAAAAGAAATGGGAAATGTGTAATTTGATGAGGAAAGAAACATGATTTTCCAGTTGCAGTTGTACACTAGATGGATATAGATAGAGCATCTCATTGCTAACACAGATTGACACAATGTAAGAAACTAAGGACTTTGTGCTGGTTTCTTGCCTGGAGGGTGAGAGCCCATGCATAGAATACCCCAGGGTGTAGTGATACAAACACATTGAAAGAAGAGTACCTAAAAGGAGGGCACCTTTCAGGGTGCCCAGCTGCAAAGAGAACACCTCTCACTTCGGGAAGTGTTTTCCCAAGTTCAACTGCAAAGGACGTGGAGTTTGGTGTACTTGTGGTCCAGGTTCCATCTCATGCTGGCTGTAGAGCTAAGCCTTGTTCACACAGTGGTAGATTCAAATGCTTACAGGATACAAAAGTTGGGGGAGTCTTAGAGGCTTTTTCTCCTGAGTTCTAAAAAGTTGTGAAGGACAGGTAACATTTAAAAGGAAAGTGTTTCCTGTACAGGGCTCTGGATTGGGCTGTATCTGAACCTGTATGACTAAAGCTTAAGTTACAGTGGAGACTGCAGGGTGTTGGGGATATCAGAAACTTGGGATTCCTGCCAAGGAAAGCTTGAAACACTGAGTGGAACTGGCCTGAGAGAGAGGCCACATGGGGTATAAACAACAGCGTTGGAGGGATGAGGCTATTCAAGCTCCCTGGAGCCCAGATGAAGCCATCATGAGCCCCAGATGCCAGATGGTGAGGTACAGGGTTTGGTTTGGTGTGTTTGCTCTGCTGACTTTGAGTCTTGCTTGGGTTGACTTTCCCATCTCATCCCCCATTCCTCCCTTTGTGAATAGGATTGTCTATTTTGCATTGTATATTGGAAGCATGTGACTTGGGTTTTGATTTTATAGGGGCTCACAAATAAGATTTTCCTGTGAGTCTCTAAAGAGGCTTTGGGGCTTTTTATTTGTTTGTTTTTCTTAGTTTTTGGTTTGGGGTTTTTTGTTTGTTTGTTTAGCTAAATTGGAATTATGTGATTATGGGGTCCTTGCAACTTTGACATAACCTTAAGCTTATGTGGGTTGGGTATACAATGTTATGGGTTAGAGAAAAAAAAGTCCTCATATACTCCTGTTTGAACATTTGGTTCTAGCTGGTGGAAAGTTGTGGAAACTTTAAGGGTGGGCCTAGGAGTTATCTAAGGATCTACTTCTCAGGATATGGGTCTTGGGGTGTCTAGTCCAACCCTCTCACTGCCCATCTCTATCTCACGATCTGCCTACATGTGAGCAAGCAACCCCACTCTTTTCAACTGCCATCCATTTTCACCCAACACACCTTCCCCAGATAGACTGTGTTTTCAAACTGGGAGCTGAAATAAACCTCTCCTCCTGAAGTTGCTCATTGACAAGCATTTCATCACAGCGCCAAGAATAGCAACCAATATATTGTTGGAAAGAAAACTCCGAAGGGGAAGAAAGCCTTAGAGCATGGGATAGATATGTGACATTCCAACCTCAAGTTCTGAAGTCACAAATCATGTTCTATTAGATTCTACTGTGTACATGTCTCTCTGTTTTCTATGGCAGCATTTGGACACCAGCAGCCAACCTGAGCACCAGAAACTACAGGCTCACAAAGCCTGGAATACTCACTGTCTGGTCCCTTATGGCCCAAGTATAGTGATTTTTTTTCTGGTCATTTGTAGCAAAGATAGTATCAGAACCTACCCTTAACAAACACTTTCATGCCAGAATCCTCTCTACACCTCTTCCTACATAAGACCCTCCAATGATTCTGTAGTTCATCTCTGCAGATCCAGAAAATCTACATTAGGAGCACCTTCCTTAGACACATCAAACCCATGGTCCACACTTTATTCTTACTTTGAAAACTAATTTATATCCCCAACATTTATTGATTGATTGCCTGACAGACCAATCAATTTCTTGATGTTTTTAGTTCAGTCTTGATTTACCACTGAACCCTAAGTCTTACCCACATTGTCTACAAAGGTGTTTTAACAAAACTGACTTACGTGGGTCACTCTCTCTATCCTGATGGCTGGGTTATCTCTCTCTACCACCTTTGTTAAAATAAGCCCAGTCTTGAACTCAAGTCCTTTGAGGCTTTTGCTAGCAAGATATTCAGATAGTTTATTAATCATTATTTTCTTTCACTTCCTCTTCTTGTAGCTATTATTTCCTAAGAATAGGGAGTGGGTTTTTTAAAAAATAGTCAAATTGGGCTGTATGGAAAAAATATAAGACTGCAAAAAGGGATTTTTTTAAAGCCACATGAGAAGGAATTCACCAGGACCATCCATCAGTTACCCTTCCAACCTTGGTGAAACTCCATTTCTTTTAAAGTCCTGGTCATAACAATTTTCCCTAACATGACAACAAGCCCACATCACATGGGCAACATTCCCATTAAATACTTTTTTTTTTTATAATGTCTACCTACTGAAATAGTGGAGGGTGGGAGGGTGAGGAATGGAAAGACTTCAACTGCACTGCCAAGAACCAAAAATAAGATTTTAATTGAAATATAGATAAGATAGGAGCCTTTAATTTACTTCCTCCCTAAGCAACAGGACATTAATGGCAGTGTCTGATAGACAGCCTTCCCTTTTCTATCTGTTTCAGTCCAGGCCAGAGCAAAACTATCTTATCTCCAGATGAAATATTTTAGGGATTTGGGGAGTTTGACAAAGGACAGTATTTGTGAAAAGATCAGTGTTCTCTGTCTTTCTTTTGTGGAGGAAAATTCCATCCATATTGAAATTCTGACGAGAGAAGTCCACTGTCTCATTACCATCTCACAAGCCACACATTCCACACATTTCATACTCTCCTGGGGATGGCCCTAGCACATTAGGGGTAAGAGAAAGAACACAGAGAGCATTCCATTGCAATCATGTCCAGTGAGGCTTTTCTCCCAACCAACAAAAAGAGTTTGTATAGAATGTGATGCCATAAACATGAATCATGTCACCTACACGGGGTACTCAGAGGGACAATGTCTCCTGGACTACTAGATCACTGTCATCACTCCAAGAGTAAATAACAAGGAATCTATGTGCACCCCAGGGCTCACCTTCCTGCTGCCAGCCCAGGGCCATCACCTTCGGGTCTGACAGAAAGACACAGATAGAAGGCACAGGAACCAGAGGACATGACTTCCAAGGCCAGAGATAATTGAATTACCTGGTTGTCAGCCATGATGAATATGAGCCATGAAGGCAGGATAAATGTCCTGTTTGTTCTGTGTCCCTGGCAACACCTTCAGCTTTTTGTTTCCATGTTTGGTAATGAGTGAGTCCAACTCCACAGTGCGGCAACTTCCAGCCCCTGAGGACCTCTCAGGCACCCTTGAGAGGCTGTTGTGAAATCAGCCTTGAATTTCATACCAGCTTGACAAAATGTCCACTATGGGATTGCTTGAGTCAGGTAACTTTTTTAGGTTGAAAGATGATATTTGCTGGTAATCTGTGCATTGGTTTCTCTCTTTCATCTTTGTTGGCCAGACAAATCTTACCCACTTTCCCTTGCCATCCTAAGTCCATCTTTTCTGGAGACTCCATGCAAATAATCCCCAAATCAAGAGCTCATTTTGTAAACTTTAAAACTGGTTTGGAGAGATGATCAGAGATTAAAAGCATAATGATCTTGTAGAGGACTCAAGTTCACTTCCTAGCATCCAGCTTGTAACTGGATTTACAGCCAAAACTCCTGTAACTCCAGCTCCGAAAGATCTGATGACCTCTTTTGGCTTCCTTGGGAACATATATGTGGTATACACTAAACACTCATACAGACCCATACACATAAATGAATACATTTGTACATATATATGTATATATACACATACATACATGCATGCATACATACATACTTTCATTAAACCTTAAAGGAAAAATTAGAACAACTGAAGGAAATATTGATGGTTTGGAAAAGGCATAAGAATTTCTACTATAGCACAGATCTGGGTATTAGAGTGGGAGAAAGTGCTTCCCACAGCATTTCCCAAGGCAGACAGATTTAACCCCTATGCAGGGCTAGATGGTGGCCAAGCGACACACCATACATGAATTCGTTCGCTTTTCCTCTTTCAGTGGCTATGGTAGCTGAGGCAGGAAATGCACTCTTTGTTTACCAAAGTATTCTCCCTCCAAGGAGATGCAGAGACTGCTAGGGTTATTGTCCATAAGCTCTAAGACAGGAGGGAATGGGCTGATGCATTCTTCACTGAGCTTCCAGCTCTAGCCAGGCCTGACCTAGGAACTGTGCTTTTTAAAAGAGGGTGACCATGTGCCTTACTTACAAATAGTCCCCGGCACCATTGATGGAATAAAGAGACACAACAGCTCTGCAGTGAGTTAACTATGTGACATGTGTGTCCCTGACTATCACCTGCTCTGAAAAAAATGCATAAAAGTTCAGAGACAGAATTTGAGAGCATTAGGCTGAGTGTGACATTTTAAAAACTCCAGCATTGGAATGCTTTTTTTTTTTTTTTTAAGTGATGCTTCATAGAAAAAGTAACAGTTTTATGCATGGAAAATATATAGGGAAAGACCTTGCTGGGTATTTGTCACTTTCCCAAGAGACAGACCTGAAGCCTGCTTGGGAAAGTGGGAGGGGGAGGGCCAGAATCACTGAGATGCTGACAGGGATGGGAGGAGGAAGGTGACCTGGAACTAGAGGACATGCTCAACATTGAGACATGGCTCTGTCAAAGAGACATGAGCTTCTCTTTTGACTGTGTTTCTTATGGAGGGAATTCAACATAAGCAAATGCAAAATTTATATGATATTCAAATTGCCCTTAGCATGTCAATCACATGGAGATGTCTTTGAATTTTCAGAACAAATAGGAGAGCAGTGATCGCATTTTAATGACTTCAGTGGCTCTTCTGTGGGAAGATGGTCAGGCTGCTTTGTGGCTTCTCTGAAGGGTGGGGTCTAAGTGGATGGTTGTGAGAGGGGCAGCTGTGACCTAGATAGGATCTTCATCACTGCAAGCCTTCGGGCTGCGTGACAAGGAATGTATGTGGGAGGCAGGGCACATCTTGTCGTGGGAGAGGTTCAAGAAAGCACGATCAAGACCTCGTGGGCCCACCTAGGCTGGTAGAACGCTGGGCTTGGCATGACCAGACACTCAACTCTAGCCTCAGCACCAAATAAACCAGGCATGAGAATGGCGCCTGCAGTCCCAGCATTTTGGAAGTGGAAGCAAGAAGATCAAAGTTCTAGGTCATCCTCAACTTCAAATCCAATTGTAAAGCCAGCCTGGGCTGCATAGGACCCTAGGTCCAACAAATAAGTGAAGGAACAGATGCCTATACACAAGAATCCTTTCATGACTTCCAAGTTCTCTGGAGCCACAGGTAACAGCAAACACTGTTTCCTAGTCAAGGCTTCTATTGCTGCGAGGAAACACCACGAGCAAAGGAACCTGGAGAGGAAAGGGTTACAGTTCAGCTTACACTTCCACATCATAGTTCATCATCACAGGAAGTCAGGACAGGAACTCAAGCAGGGCAGGAACCTGGAGGCAGGAGCTGATGCAGAGGCCATGGAGGGGTGCTGCTCACAGGCTTGCTCAGTCTGCTTTCTTTCTTTTTTTTTTTTTAAGATTTATTTATTATGTATACAGTGTTCTGTCTGCAGGTATATCTGCAGGCCAGAAGAGGGCACCAGATTTCATTATGGATGGTTGTGAGCCACCATGTGGTTGCTGGGAATTGAACTCATGACCTCTGGAAGAGCAGCCAGTGCTCTTAACCCTGAGCCATCTCTCCAGCCCCCTGTCTGCTTTCTTACAGAAATAAGACCACCAGCCCACAGATGGCACCTCCCACAGTGGGCTGGGTCATCCCCCCTGCCCCACATCAATCACTAATGAGAATGTCACACAGCTCGATCTTACGGAGGCATCTTCTCAATGGAGGCTCCCTCTTAGCTGATGACTCCAGCCTGCGCCAAGTTGTCACACACAGTGCTTAGGTCTTTTTTCCTATACACACAAGCCTGTGATGAAATTGAACTTACAAACTAAGTATACTATGAGGCTGATAACATTAGCAAGTAGTAAGATAAAATCATTACAACGGCATACTGTCACGGAAGTTAAATGAAAGTGGTCATTGTCCCTTGAATGGGTCAAAACAAATTTAATAAATTCAGACTATGGTTATTATGGTTAACCAGAATGGGAATTGTGGACCATGAAAATACCAGGGGAGGAGAGGGACAGAAGGAGGAATCCAAACTGACCTCCGAATGTTTTTCCAAATGCAATTTTTTAATTCTTTCTTAAATTGAGATAGAATCTCATTAGGTAGCCCAGGCTGACCTTAAACTCACAATCTTTCTGCTTCTGCCTCCTGAGTAATGGTCTCAGAGCTGTGGACCACCACACAGGGCAAGTTAAAAACTTGCTTTTCATTGTGGCTGTTTTTAAATGGGTCAAGTATCTCAGGCTAGTCTTGAACTCACTCTGTAACTGAGGATGACCATGAACTCCTGATCTTCCTGTGTCCACCTCTCAACTGCTGGTGTTATGGGCATGTATCTTCACATCTGGCTTGAATTCTCGACATTCTGCTTTAGTTTGTTCTTGCAGAGGCCCAGAATGTGCAGATGAAAATATAACAGTAAGTTAATGAAGACCCTTGGTCTCAAATTTCTGGTTCATTGTGAGTCTATATGTGTGTGTGTGTGTGTGTGTGTGTGTGTGTGTGTGTGTGTGTGTGTAAATATGCATGTGTATGTGTGTCTGTGTATATATGTCTATGTGTGGTGTGTCGTCTGTGTGTACATGTATCTGTATGTGTGTCTATGTGGTGTGTGTGTGTCTACATGTAGTGTGTGGTCTGTGTGTGGTGTGTGTGTATATGTGTGTGGTGTCTATATATGTGTGTGATATGGAAGGGCGTAGTGTATGTGGTGTGTATATGTGTGTATGTGTAGTATGTGAATGTATGTGTATGTGTGGTGTATATGTGTATGTGTATGTATGTATGTATGTGGAATATAGTGTGTGCGGGTATGTATGTGTATGTGTGGTGTATGTCTATATGTATGTATCTATGTGTCTGTGTGTCTATTTGTGGTGTGTGTGTATGTGTCTGTTTCTGTGTGTAAGTGTGGTATGTGGTGAGGGGATTGTGGGTGGTGTGGTGTGTGTGTATGTGTCTGTGTGCAATTGTGGTATGTGGTAAGGGGTGCTCGGGGAAGTCTAGTGTGGGAGAGGTCTATGGGGTGGTGTGGGGGTGGGAGGGTGTTGATGTGCCCATCCAAATGTGGGAACTACCTCTTAGTCTCTTGGCCATGATGAGCACAGTTCCTGGTTAAGGTTCCACTAAGCAGGTAATGCCCCAACTAACGCTGTTAAAACTTGAAGTAGCTGAGATTTATTTATTGTTCACATTCATTCTGAACTGAGAGTCACTGAATGAATAGGGCTGTTTCACTTCATGTACTTTCCTTCGTGAAGCCACATGGGCCAGACAGACATAAGAAGACCCACAGCAGCACCTGGCTGCAAGAGAGGCTGAGTGCCATGCTCGCCTGTGAATGCAAAGAAAAGAGGGGTGAGCACAGCAATCCGCAACACCCTCAATCTCAGTACACGTCACATCATTTGCACTCATCCATTAGTGCCCAGGTGTGGAGGCAAAGTTTTTCCCTAGGGAAGGAAATTAAGGCCAATGTTTATTAAGCCCCTATTCTATCAGTGATTCTCAGTCTTCCTAATGCTGTGAACCCCTAATACAGTTCCTCATGTTGTGGTGACCTCCAACCTGTAATTTTGCTACTGTTATGAATCGTAATGTAAATATCTGATATGCAACCCCTGTGAAAGGATCATTCGACCCCCAAGGGGGTCACAACCCACAGGTTGAAAATCTGTGTACTATATGCTTGGCTCATGTTCTCATCCGTGTGCTCCTATCATTTGGCTTAGTGACTGGTTACATCTGCTCTTCCATTTGAGTAACACCCTTGTCCCCTTCACATGGTGAAGCTGGAAGCAGAGAGAAGCAGCAACTGAGACAAGATCACACCGACAGCGCACATGAGGAAGAGAGCCAGGGCTCCAGGCAGGGGAGGAGAACTGCTTTGCTCTCCCATCATGAGCAATTGGAGGCTGACATCAGATGAAGGACAAGATGGGTCTTTACCTTATGGAGGGTTGGCCATAGCTGGTGTATTTATTTACTTTTCTATTGCTGTGATGAAACCAAATTATATTTGAAAAAAATAAAAATAAATAAAATTATAGAAGGAAGTTTTGACTGTGCTTAAGGTCCCACAGGGTTAGATTCCATCACAGAAGGAAGCAACAAGTGGCAGCAATGGCGGAAGGAACAGAAAGCCAAGAGCTCACATCTTCAAACTTAAGTGTGAAGCAGAGAGCAAGCTAGGTATAATTGGGACTTTTGACTTTCTAAGGCAGACCCTGGTGACTAGTATCTTCCAGAAAAGCCATAACTCCAAAACCTCCACAAACAGCTCCATCAACCGAGACCAAGTGTTCAAATACTTTAGATTATGGGGCATATTCTGACGCAAACTGGCATTAGCTTCTCAGAGAAAGAGGACTCAGAAAGAAAGCCAAGTAGTCACCATGGGACAGTGCATGGTCCCTGCACCTGCTGGCTGGCTGTCTTAGGCAAGAGCAAGTTGTCACATGGTCAGCCCACCACAATGTATGCACAGTGTTTGGCCCTGGACAGCAGCTACCCTCCAACATCAGTTCCTTCCGCTGAAGAATGATATTCCATTCCAGATCGTCATTCTCTGGTATGAGCAGAGAACATAGTAATGGCTAATGTGTTTTTCAAACCCTTAGGTGCTGTGTAGTTATCACCATTACAGAAAATAACCATTTCTTTTATAGGGAAAAGAACGGGGGAAACCAGGTTCTGGTTGTCTGTGGAGAAAATACAAAAAAAAAAAAAAAAAAAAAAAAAAACTTGATCCTCCTTGCAGAGGGAGACACAAAGACAGTAGGCGGGCCCTCCTGCTGCTTCAATGACAGCCACTAATGTGTCTGTAACTTTGAGAATGGTCTTAAGAGCTCGCTGTGCCGAGGCCTTATGGCAGCCAAATGACCCATGGGAGTCATTTCTAGGAATCCAACTTAATAAACTGTAAAATAACTTCTCAAAGATTAAGAAAATTAAAAACAATAGCAAAAAACAAAACAAAAAACCTACAGCTTTCAACACACTAGTCGCTGCTGCCAAGTCACTGACCTCTTTCTATGGGACTCTCCCCAGCGTTGGCAGGGCAGAAGAAAGGGACATCTTTCTTTAGGAATGTTTACAAGCAGACAACTTACTTTAGGACCGTTCCCTTTGCTTGGTTTTCTTTCATCAAATTATAATCACTCACTAGGCTGCAAAATGTCTGAGATCACACTCAGAGGGATAAAACTTGACTTGAAAGAAGAACAAGAAATTGGGCCTATCTTTTGCCTTCATGCCCATTCTCTTTTTTCCTGGCTGCCCTGGTTGTCAGAGAGAACATTTAGCACCTGGTGTGATGAAGCAATGGGTGGTATAGCTTTGTCCCCAGTGGTCTGCTTATGAGGTGAGGAGGACATGAACATCTTGGAGGAATTTGGGAGTGGGGGCTTACTGCCATGGACAGATCAAATTCAACAGTCATGCCATGCACATGGGGAGGCAAAACTGAAGGTTCACACTTGCAGACTCTCTTCCTGGTAGAAGACATGCTTACTTCTATCCTTGTCATCAACTGCTCCAACAAAGCTCACCCACATTACAGTATTTGCTTTATAAACCTATTAGTCTAGGTGTTGACCCCATCCAAAAAAACACCTGCCCAGGAATAGCTGCAATAATATTTTGATCAAGCATTTGTGCATCTACACCTAGCCAAGTTGGCATTCAAAATTAAGTATCATAGGGAGTTATTCACTATGGTATCCAAAGTGACAAAGAGTTAATCACACCCAAATCCAGATCCCAGAAGTACATATTCTTGCAGGGCAATTAACTGAAATCACACATGCTTGCATTCAGCTGTTGAGACTGAAATGCATTGCTCCCAAGAAATAACAACAATGGAGGTGACAAAGAGAACATGGAACCAAAGTCATGGGGCAGAAACGACAAAGACAGAGAGCCCTGGAATTCATCAATAGACCCAGTGACACTTAAAAAATGAATGTATGACCCACTACCACCCATGAACTTCTGCCACTTTTTGAGCTTTATTAACCATGGCTGTAGACAGACATGGCATAGGATGGATACCAACTATTCATTTGCTACCCAGCTTAGCATGGCTGCCATTCTCACACAAAACCAGCAAAAAGTAACAGGATTCTTGCTGTGGGCCAGTCCTGCAGAGCCTACCCTGAGTGTGCTACAGAATAGCCCTACCTCAAGACTAGCCATACCACTTCTGCATATCCCACAAATGATTCCTCACCAAACCACAAGGACACAACCTCATCTATGTTCACAGCAGAGTCAATAACCAACCTAAGGGTCCTTAACCTCCTAGCAGAGTATTCTCACCAGTGTTCTACAGAAGGAAAAACTAAATCCCAGTGAGGTGAGATAACTTTCTTAGAAACACCCAGACACTAAGTGGCAGTGCCAAGTTCAATCTCACCCCTTACATGTCTGCTCTGTGGCCTCCATCTGTGACCTCAGGCCATATTACCAGCTCTTTTCATGATCTTTGTAGAGTGCAAGTTTTCTTTGCTCTGTATATCACTTTTGGCCTATATTTATTTAGAAGGCAATGTGCTCCAGAATTTAAGAAGTTACTTTTTTTTTCACAACTCATATTTAAAAATAAAGGCCCTGACCACCACCTCATCTCTTGCTGTGATTTTTGTCTGGTTTGAACATGCATATAGGACCTGTGAATTCCATTGCAATTGTGAGATCATTCGTGTAGTAACTGCCCTGCCATGACTAGAAATTGTTGGGTTTTGTAGTCACCCACTGCCTCTCTTACAGTCTTCCTGTCACTTCTTTCTACAATGATCCCTGAGCCAAGCTTGAGAAGAGGGGGTGTGATATGGATGTCCGACTTAGGGCTGAGTACTTTACAGTCCCTTATTCTCTGCACATTGACTGGTTGTGGGTCTCTATGTGGGAAATTTGATTTTCTTTAAGTGTAAGTCAACCATGCCCCAGCGGATGGCCACTCACCCGAGAGTGTATAGGCAGCACTGACTGAACTCAACATGTTTTAAGAAACGGGGACACAAAGTTGAGTGGGTAGGGATAGGATGCCTGATCTGGGAGGAATTGGGAGAGGAGTGAATATGACCAAAATGCAACATATGAAATTCTCAAATAATTGGTAATCTTCTTTTAAAACATGTTGGATAGTAAAGGAAGAGGAGGAAAAAGAGAAGGTGCTGGAATATACTGCCTTGATCTTACTTTTGTCGTGGGTAAGTATGGCATAGACCCAAACTCAATAACTTACCCACTGGAGGCCAATGGGTTCCTAGATTCCTAGCCATGCCTAGGTAAGAAAATCCAAAACTCAAAATGGAAATGTAAAAATCACCAACCAAAAGACAGGACAAAGCAATCCCATAAAGTAATGATGGTTGGCTTTAGACATTACCTTACAGACAACCTAGAATTACCTGAGGATCGTCAGCCCAGGAATTATCTAGATCAAGTTGGCTTGTGGGTAAGTCTGTAGACATGTACTCTGAAGACCCATCTTGAATGTTTCACACCATTTCTTTCTTTTTTTAAATTAAGTTTATTTATTCATTTTACATCCAGAGAAAACCCCCTCCCTCCCCTCCTCTGGGTTCCATCCTCCTGCTCCCTTCCCCCAATCCCCTCTCTCTTTCTCCTCAGAAAAGGGGAGCCTCTCCACATACCAGCCCACTCCAGCACATGGAGTCCCATTAGGACTGAGAGCTTCATCTTCCATTGAGACCAGGTACCGCAGCCCTGATAGGAGAAAGTGATCAAAAAGCAAGGATCATGATCCATGTCAGAGACAGGCCCCATTCCACTTGCTAGGACCCATATAATGACCAAGCTATCCATCAGTCACATATGTGTAGGGAGCTTAGGTCCAGTTCATGCATGCTCTTTGGTGCTTCAGTCTCTGTGAGCCCCTATGGGCCTAGGTTACTTGTCTCTGCTGATCTTCTTATGGAGTTCTTGTCCCCTCTGGGTCATTCTATCCTTCTCCCATTCTTCCACAAGACATCCTGTGCTCCACCTAATGTTTGACAGTGAGTCTCAGATTCTATTTAGATCCTCTGCTGCATGGAGGTTCTCAGAGGACACTTCGCTTTGCTCCTGTCTGTAAGCATAGTGGTGTACTGTTAATAGTGACAGGGGTTGCCTCTCTCCTTTGGCATAGGTCTAAGGTTGGGCCTGTCATTGATTGGACATTCCCTCAATGTCTGCTGTATCTTTATCCCTACATACCTTGTATACAGCATAAATTTTGGGTTGAAGTGTTTGTGGGTGGGTTGGTGATCCCTCCCTCCCCTAGAAGTCTTACCTAGCTAGAAGGAGGCCTCTTCAGTCTGAGATGGAATCTCAGAGTCGTTTTGAGTTGCATTTTCTTGATGACTAAGGACGTTGAAGATTTTTTAAGTGCTTCTCAGGGCTGGCACCATTTCTTGAGTTGAGTCTTGAACCATGGAAGAGTAAACTACCATGGAATAGCAACCAACAAACAAGAAAGCAGGGGAGAGTTTGTCTCTCTCTGCTCTTGACTGTGGGTGTGATATGACTGTCTGCTGAGTTTCTCCCTTGGCGTCCTTGCAGTGATGTTCTATACCCTAGAATCATATGCCAAATAAACTCTTTTCTCCTAAGTTTTTTTTTTTTTTCGGGATAGTTTATCATAGCAACAAAAATGAAATCAGGACAAACAATACAATCTGAATCCCAGTGCCTCAGCATGTCTTCATTTTCTCTTCTCTGATACAGTCACATGCTATGTCAATGCCTGCCTGTGGATGTCATCACCTCCATAGGCCATGAGTTCAAGGGAAGCAGAGCCCTGTATCTCACCCCTCACCACAGTTATCTAGGTTAGATGAAATAATCCCTCTGCCTTGAACGATCTCCTGTGCATATGTCAGCCGCCAGTAAGTCTTTACAATATTTACCAGCCAGTCCTTGGCAAAGATTCTGCCTACACTCTGAAACTGAGCAAGTTCTCTCTTAGCCTATGCCCATGGCACAACCTATTCGTCCCAGCTACGACCACCTCCCACTCCTCTTGTAAGTGTCCAATTGCTTAAAACACACTGGCTACAATGCTTATTACCCAACAGGGACAATATTGTTATTGATAGCAGCAATAAGGGTGTCATCAAACATGAATGTTCGCATTCAGCAAGGGCCCGTCAACTGATTGTTTATGTAAATGCAAACATTCTCTCATCATCACACCCATTTTGCGAAGAAACAATCAGCCGGGCGGGCTGTTTCTTTCTGTAACATGTTCTTAATATTCCGTTCACTGGAAAACAATCTGCATAAAAAGAAAAATATATTAACGAGTGTACAGCTAAATCAAAATTTATCATGAACACAGGGCCAGAAGATTGCGGGCTGGCCCTGTGCCCTGGGAAAGTTAGAGGGGCCTACAATGCCGGTACTACACTACTTCTGTGTCATTCACTCAGCACACACTGGACAAGTCTGTTGCCCGACCCTGTAACTGCTCCACTGTCTGGTCTCAGGGCTCATGAAAGCCATAGGAAGAGTGTATTTACATGTGTGTCCTGTCCCGTGTAACTCCAGCAAGTGAGAAATTGGATTCGCCCTAATTATACCTCCAGAAATGTGTATGTAAACACCATCCCAATGGATGAAGCCCTTTATACTCTTAAGAAGAGGGGAGACTCACTGTCTCCAAGGTGTGTAGTTAAAACTGAAGGCTTCAGTACTCATAAGGAAAAAGTAGCTTGCTGAATTATTCTCTGTAAAGGACCAGGTTGTGGATAATTTTTTTCTTTGTAGGCAATCTAGTCTCTACTTCAATACCTGTTTCTGCCCTTGGGGGTTTAGACATCCATTAGCAACACATCAAAAAGCATGACTGTCTACACCTAGAATGAGTTCTCACTTGTGGAATGGGTTCAGGTCGAACAGTTTGTCAATCACTAGTCTAAACTGTTGTCACCTGAAGTGTGACTCACAGACTATGAGCCATTACATTCTTCTCAAGGGAGCTGTTCTTTGAACTAATGAAAGGGTCAACTTTCCATATTTTATCATTTAGGGATACTTCTCATGTGCATAAGCTCTTCAAATTTGTCAGCAAATTCTGATACAAAAGGAAAAAATACATATAATTGAAAACTAGAATTTTCTAGAATGTGTGCAACTTTCCTTTGCACCCGTCCCTCTCTGCACCTGTCTGAAGAACTCTTGTTTTGGATGATTCTTTCCTGGTATATGTTGTTCAGCAGGCCCCAGGATGTTGAAAACTGTGACCATTTTCACTCCTTGTTGCTGACCTACTGCTATGAGCTGGAATTGGAATTCAAAGGATCAGGCAATATGCTGAATGTGAAGCTCTCTACTAATGGGTTGAGATGCCTTCTCTTGACCTGTTGGAGACTCATCCAGAAGCACTTTGCCTATTCCCATAATGGGAAGGCCGCTTCGAGAAGGAGGGAGGACTACAGTCCTGGGCTTCATCTCCACTCAGAGAGCTCAGTGGTCTGGTTGAGTCGATTCACTTTTCTGAATCTCCTCAAATCTCCCTTCCCCAGTCAGGGAAGGAGTCTGTCCCATTACAGGGTCCCTGAGGGCTTTGCGTTTGTCATTTCTGTCCTGATCACATTCCTGTTTTCTGTCTTTAAGGGGAGATGGGATGGGGAGGTAGAGTTGCAGGATAAGGATGCATGACAGGAAGAGCCCCCCCCCCTTCTGCCTTGGACTCTTTACTCTGAAGTTTAACTGCAGGAAAAGACACTTTATACCTGGACTCAGAACCATGGGGCTCATGCCCCCTGGAGGAAGGCAGACACAAGTTTTATCCCTGAGCTTGCCACCAGACACACCACGCCTGGTCTCAACTCCGGCTCCACGTCATTCCTCACGGGACTTAAGCAGCCTGTCTTCTCCCTCTCTCCCTCTCTCCCTCAGTTCCCCCATGTGTCATGTGAGAGTGGGAGGTTGAGGTGGTACTTTATAAAAGACTGTGTTAAGCAAAGACTAGTTTGAGTGATATCATTAGTATCTCTATCGAGGGTAACCTGGACAAAGCACATGGGTAAAATATGCTTACCTGGGGAGTATGAAGTATGTTACATAGCAGGCAAAACCACTGGAGAAGTGGTAGGCAGTTGCTAAGGGTTTCTGGGGAAAAATGAAGGTGTTCCTAGCCCTCCTCCCCCTCTAAGACACTTGGAGGGGTGGATGTGTAATGTCTCAAACATCATTAAATGCACTTGACATGTCATTATACTCAAAAGGGACAGCAATGATGCTCCTACGAGGACATACCTTACCCTTGAATGGGGTGACAACTTGAAGGTATACAGAGCGAACATACTGGGAATGGCAGGGCAGGGCAGTTTTGTGTTGCCTACAGGGAGGAGAGAAGCCTGCCTTGATTCTAAAAGTTTGCATGGCGATTTCAAAGAAAGCATGTCTTTGCTTTCTTGAAAATGTATCCAATTGAATTTCCTTTCAAAGGGGAACTGAGTGATTCCTTCATTTTGGCTTCATAAATACCATCTCTGCACAGTGTACTACGCACATCATTTATTCAGCAGATACTATAATGTATTCCGGGCTGCTCTTAGGGAGAGAAATTTCAATATTAGATAAAAAATAGTGAGATGGGAGCGGTAACTGTGTTTGTCTGGTACACAGAGTAAATAGGATTGTTAGTGATTGCTAAAGGCTTCAGGGAAAGATAGGGTAACAAAGATAGCTTGTGCTGGATGGGGAGTGAAGCAGTCACAGGATTCAAGGGAGCTCATCTTCTGCTACCGTGCACTTCTAAACAGGCCCAGAGATTGAAGCTTTCCTTTCTTAGACCTGCTCATAGGAACAGCTGAATGCTATCCTAATGAGAAATCTACCCAGATTTGGAAACAGGCTGGGATGTAGGTTTTCTTTCCCATCCCTCTGTATTGCTCGCCTTCTGCATTCACAAACACACACTTATAACCTGCAATGTCACAAAGAATCAGTGGTCTTAACGAACTCCCATCAACAAGCCAGCTGGCATGGCTACTCCTCTGTCTGAATGTGAGTACTGCTTCTGCAGTTCAGAGCTGGCTCATATTGAACAATTAACAACATCTGGGTCTTGGCTCTGAGTTTCTCAGGGACTCTCTCATTCCTTACAGCACCTGGGATTTGGCAGTGGCATCTTTCCACTCAATGGGGAATGTCACCGTTCCACAAATGAAGAAACGGATAAGGTGGGTCCGGAGAATTTAAATGACAGCCAAGGTCACATCATAGATGTGGCTGATCCAAAATTCCCCCTACACTCCAGGAAAGCACGTGCTATCAGACTGGGCATTCTGTCACTGTCTTTGGATAAAAGGTACCAGCATTAAAATCTAATGACTGTCAGTTCTGGAGAGATAGTTCAGTCCTTAAGGAGCTTGCTCTGCAAGCACAAGGAACTGACTCCTGTCCCCTGCATCCATGGTGACATGCACCCAAAATCCTAGCACTGGGGAGGTAGAGACTGGAGGATCCCAAGGCTCAATGTTAGACAGTCTGGCTGAATTGCTAGGCTCCAGATCTGGGAGGAGACCGTGTTTCAAAAAAAAAAAAAAGAGAGAGGAAAGGAAAGGTGATGGCGGAAGACACCCAATGTTAACCTCTAGCTTCTGTGTACGTGTGCACACACATGGATGCGCTTTGTTAGGCACACAGGGCACATACATGAACTTGCACAGAGAGAGAGAGAGAGAGAGAGAGATACAGAGACAGAGAGACAGAGAGACAGAGTGACAGAGACAGAGAGATGGAGACAGAGTGACAGAGAAGAGAAAAAGAGACAGAGATATACAGATATCTAAGAACAGAGAGTCTGGGTTATTGTACTGAATATCCTCCCAAGTAGTCTCTCATCTTTTCTTCTCAACCACAGGCAAACACCTAGATAGATACACCCCCATTTCACCACAAGCACCCCTGCATATCTCCTTCTACTTTGCTTCTGTGTGTGAGACTCCCTCATTGGAGCCCTGCGCAGGAGGAGCTTGAGATCTTATGAAGCATCAGACACTACAGGCCGGAGCTACCTCCACCAGCCATTGTTTGTGCCTCATTAGGAAAGTGCTGGGTTTTGCTCCCTCCAGTTAGAGGTTTCCTGAAGTTGTTTGCTCAAGTATTCCTGACAGTTTCAAACCCAAGAAGCAGGACTCACCCCTACTCTCCTGGAGGAAGGGAGTGAAACTGCGTGTGGAGGGAGGCCTTTGCCTTCTATCCACTGTTCCCCACCTTCAGCATGAAGCTCCACATGGGAGGAAGTAAACCAGGTACCACCCATGGCCTCCTGTAGCTTCTGCCCCTTGGAGTCACCTTCTCCTGGTTCACATGGAGCTAGATGCCTTCCTCTATGCAGACCTGTTCAGCCCCATTGTTTCTACAAAGCTGGTTTCCTTATGCCTGTGGGCAGAGTCCCTAGCCCTGAAAAACTCAGATGTTGCTTTCTTTTAAAAAAATAATAATTTAGTGCATCAGATTCCCACATTTGTATTTCCTGCCAGTATGCTCAGTTCCTGTGCCCTGAGTGAAGGAGATGAAAATATACTTTAAGCTATATAAAATTCGAAATATACTTGAAGCTAAAGTTTTGGTCTCCGGGTCTGTCAGAAATACCTCCAGAGCTGATTGGGGAAGTTGAATTATCCATGCCTTACCAACCAGGGCAGGGCAAGGCACACATCCACAGCTGCCAATGAACTGCACACCTCCTAGAGGAGGGAGAGCTGGAGCATAAAGGAAACTGAGCTTGGAGAGGTCCAGAGGCTTGGTTTCAACACACAGCAGGCACTAAGTTGTGTTGTTGTTGGATATTGGGGATTCAATTTAAAGCCAAGTATGTGCCCCTAAGCCACACCAGCCCTTTTTTTTTTTTTTTTTTTTTTGATACTCCTTTTGTTGTTTGTTTGATTACTGAGAGAGGGTTATGTGCATCCCAGGCTGACTTCCATCTTGACATGTAGCCAAGGTGACCTTGGATTTCTCCCCCTGCCTCCTCCTTTCAAGTTGATAATCAAAAGTGCCTACCACAGCCAGTTTGTGCCGTCCTGAGGCTCGAACTCAGGGCCTTGTGTGGCCTAGGCAGGGTACTCTACGGACCAAGCTACATTTCCAGCTCATTAATGCTCTTTAGAATCCCAACCTGGGCAGGTAGCTCAGGCTTGGAAAGGCCACACCCAAGAGGACCTCGGTATTGTTATCTTTCGATGGTTATACTCATTCCCTTTTTATGAAACACTGGTTCCCGAATGGAGGAAGGAGAACTCAAATTCTCAGGTCTGGGCTTAGCTCCTCCATGTTGCTTGCTGTGTCTGGAAGGGTCTCTCAGACTGTGGGATCCAGTTTCTTCCTGTGTAGAAGGAAGGAATGAGCCTAAAAGAGTCTCTGACTTCAAATTCTCCTGTCTCCCCTACTCCCTGTTTTGTCCTCAAGAGACCCAAAGGGCACCACAGAATCACAGCCTACAACATGAAGCCTAGATTCCTCCTCTGAATCCTCTGTGTGCATATGGGGCCACAGCTTTCAGTTTAGGCAGAGGACTCTAAGCATGTTGGAGTGCAGTAAGCCCACTCAGCATTCCACCCCAGACTGTGTCTCCAGGCCACCCTGACCTCATCCAAGCATCCAAGAAGAAATCTATGCTCCTTCCTGAAGCAAGGGAAGTGCTTCCTCTCATCCCCTTAGGGCCATACTTTCCTGTTACTCTTCACCAAGTCAGAGAGCTGGAGGGAAGGAGTGATGCCCAGGGAAAGAAGGGAGAGGAGAACGAGAACAGAAGGAAGATAGTGGCCAAGGAGGAAGAAAAGGAGTCAGGGACACAGAAGGAAACAGGCAGAGAGGGAAGGGAGCCCAGGAAATGAATGAATAGCAATGAAGGAGCAGTCTGAGAGGTGGGCACAGCAGGAAACACAACAGCTGAAGAGACAGAGGCTGTGCCCCTGGGCTGTGCCGTGTGGAATCCCTAAGTTTATAATTTCTGCTAAACTGGATTGGAACTCACCCTTCATTTTCAAGACAAGCCACTCTATTCATCACCTCTAGAGGCTGCTTCTTAGTATCAGTCTGTACAATGTCTCTCATACTCAATTTAAGAAGGAGAAAAAGGGAGAAATACAGACAAAACTAGGCTAAGGTCCAGGACCAGGACTATTCCAACCTGACTGCTGGTCTCCACTCTTTGCCCTAATCTCACCTAAAGATTCTCAGATATAAAAAGCACAGAGAAGGTCAAAACAGGTAAGGGAAAGATGCTCCATCTGACCAAGACCTGCCATGGGGCATAAATGATGCAGAAAGTCTTTTTTCTTTTCTTTTTTTTTTTTTTGTTACTGCAGACCATGTAAAATCAAGTTGTTGCAAAATCACACAGGGGGTCCAGGAGAGCCTGCAACCCGAGCAATGTACACAGGCAGGAATTTCCTAACTAGCCATCATTCAGCCAGGAATATGCAGCCAGCAGTGGGTCTTGAATTCTGGGGCAAATTTGAGTAAGAACACGGATATATGGAGCTGAGGGCAGTGATGAGGCCGTTTGCTGCACGCCTGGTGGATCCGATCCCAGGGTACAGACAAGCATCTGTATTGTGTTCCATTTCTTACTTACCCTTGTTTGACCTGTCTTGCATTTTGCACCCACTCCCTCACCCCCACCCTCTCTTCTGTCAATCTTAACAAGTTAGGTAAGAGGGACAGCGAACTGGAAAGGGAAAACAAGTCAAAACGGTGAGAAATCTGAAAATACATCTTTCCAAATCGTGCAGCTTGGTATTGGCAAGATAACAAGGGGCCCTGCATCCTGGTGCAGATAGTGCTGCAAAAAATAATCCCACAGCTTGAGGCTGCGATATATGTACGTTATATGCCAAGCGCTAAACGAGTGCTTTTAAACAAACGATAACCACCATACTGAAGCTCCCAGGATGAGGCCAAGGTGATGAATGCAAGGGGTCTCTAGGTTCAGGCCGGGACACAAGTCAGCCTTGCTCTACCAACTGGTACCTAGCCACGGACTGGCACTACAGCACCCTCTTGGCCTCTGCTCCAGGCTCTTCATCCACACCTGTATCAGGCACCATCAGGGACTTGAATTTCATCCCCCTGTCAGGCATGTCGGGTCCCGAACGAACATCAGACAGCATGTTTCTTTGCGCCCAACTTCATAAACTTAACTAATAATTTCATTCGCCCCATGCTAAAGCCACTAGCTCAAGCCGCAAGCAACGTAAATGAAACGGGTCATAAAAATCCTCTTCTCTGCCTGCTCTTGATGCCATCGTTAAAAACGAGAAGGGATGACAAAGTGAGAGGGGGAAACGCTGTGATTCTTTTATGTGAAGATTACATTTAAAAATAACCGACTAACAGTCTGCACTTTTCTGGGGCCTGACGTCTCGAAACGCATTTAGATTGATGCAGGCTGGGGCTGAAGTTCCCGAGCTCAGTAAACAGTCAAGTGTTCTTAATAGAAATTGCAGTTTCCCGACATCTGTTAGGGAAAAGGGAACGGGCGAAACAACAATTTAGAGTGAGATTGGTTTTGTTAAATGCATTTAAATTCCAAGATTAGTGTGTTCTTTCTTTTTCAATTAGCATTCACTTGGAGAAAGGTTACAGATGAAAGGCTGGGTAAGACACGGGTGGGTTTTGGTCTGTTTTTTTTCTCTCTCTCTCTCTTCACTGTTTTGTTGTTTGTTTTTTCTCTCACTGCCAGGGCACTCTAAAGCACAGTGCAGCCAAAAACAAGGAGAGAATATAGACTTAAAGGCACTTAACACTAATGCAGAATGGAAACTGCAAAGCTTGAAGAGGAAGCATTCAAAAGAAAAGACAGGTGGGCATTAAAATAAAATGAGATTGTGTCCAGTTTTCACGATCCTGCCTCTGGGCAGAAAAATAAAATAAAAATAAAAACAACATCATTCATCTCTTTGGAAAAAAATTACAGAAGATGTGTGTTTTCTAAACAGACTACCAAGCAAAATGTGTGTGTCTGTGTGTGTTTTAAATACACCTCAGATCAGTCTGAGTGTGTAAAGACCCTGTAACTAGCTCTTTTTTCCTTTATAGGAACATAAACAGAGCCAGAAAATCTAAGGAATGTTTCACCTGTTTTAGTGCCATTAACTAAACCTCAGCTGCTGCCAAGCTGTTTGGTGTGACATTTGTTAAATAAATACATTTTGTGGAAAGCTGGAATGCTAACACAGAAACAGGCCACCAATGAGCTCAGATAAGTTGTTTGTTTCCCTTGGCTCTCAGTTCTGCCTTGAGGGAAGCTTACAGTGGGGTACTTGGACCTACAGTTGCAGGAGAGTGTCTCATTTCCACCCTTTACAGCTTTTGTGGCTCACATGTCTTGGGTCATCTATCTACTGTCTTCCTTTTTCTTCCTTTCTTTCTCCCTCTCTCCATAAAATATGTTTATTTCCTTAAATTTTCCTTCTTTTTCATATTTCTATATAATTTCTGTGTTTAGAATTATATTAGCATGCATATCTTGTGCATGCCTGCACCCTTTAAAACACTGTTTAATCCTCATGACTGTTTTCAAATATGCATTTTGTGCATTGGCTTCCTGGTAAGTAATGTCTACCACTTGTAATTAAAAAGCTAATACATTAATTAAGAAATAATGTCGACCAAGACTT
Organism: Lophiomys imhausi; assembly: GCA_907164525.1. NCBI lineage: Eukaryota > Metazoa > Chordata > Mammalia > Rodentia > Muridae > Lophiomys > Lophiomys imhausi. The sequence goes on from CAJQZJ010000580.1 coordinate 25,248, forward strand.
TTCTCTGACATATCTCTGTGGACTTTGAATGGCACCAAGGTAATTGCTGCTTCTGGTAAATTTTTCTTTCTTTTCTTTTCTTTTTTTCTGTGAGAAGAACTTGTCACTTTCGCAGAAAACATAATTGAAAAAAAAATGAGGCAGCTTTGAATACAGGGCAGGGAGACTTCAGGGGTTGTCTAGCAGGACCGAGCTCTTTAGAGTTTCTCCCAATAAACAGAGAACCATTTCCCCCACACATGCACAACTAAAGAAGTATTTAGTTCTAGAACATTCTGCAACAAGACTCTGAGCACCAGGATGCCTCTGTAGGCAGGCTTCCTCTGAGAAATTTCTATGCCAATTCCTTTCAATTATCTGTCAATTTTCAAAATGCAAATAGAAACATTCAGACATCACTTTGGTACTCACTAACTGATTTCTTCCAAGCACCCAGACCATAAGCAAATGCGATTCAATATGCTCCCTTCTCTTTTTAAGTAGAATTAATATTACTGAGCAGATTTTGGTCAGCTTCCAGGAACCCAGTGTGTGGAGAGGCAGGATTTTAATTTAGAAGCACAAGTTGGTTTGAAAAATGTGAACTTAGCCCAACTTTCTTTGTTTCATCTTTCTTGCTAGACTTACATCTCTAGAAAATGCCTCAACTTTTTGATTGTTATTAAGAATGTTTTGAATTTTTATGTTAATGACAGAAAGAAAGTATAACAAAGAAGAAGTGAGCCTGTCATCTAAGCTGAGATGACAATCAATAATGAAAACCCAGGGATGACATGGCCTCATCTTCTATGCACATACATTTTACAGAGTTGAGTTCACACTCTCCTCATATGGTTGGAGTCTGTGTTTGGCCCCCAACTATCAATAACCCTTATTTCATTAACCTTTCTTTTAATCGCAGCCTAATATTGCTCTACAAAATTTTGCCTGATAGTTTACCTCTTTGGGCATTTTATAACCTCCGCTGTTTTTCTTTCTGACTGTAGGTAGTGCTTAAATAAACCAATTCATATAAGTAGCTATCTACACTGGATTACTTGAATAGAATGGATTCCTGGAAATAGAATTACTAGGTCGAAGGGTACCGTTATATTTAATGTTCCCAACTCACATTGGCAAATTGCCCTCCATAGAAATCGTATCAATTTGCCCTCTTAAGAAGCCTGAGGGGGCTTCTTGTAGAGCATCTCTGTATCGAAGGGTTTTGTTTTTAAATCTCTACAAATTTGAAAATGTGAAAGGGGGGGGGGGGGAAGGTAACTTTTTCCTGGAACCATTTGTTTAAAAACATGCATGAGGCAATTGATTCACTTTTAGAAAAAAAGTTTAATTCATAAAGAAATATAAAAGCTTGTCTGGATGATTTTTGACTTGTAAATGCTATAAAGCTCGTAGATTATTTAGTAAGAAAATGTGCTATATTTTCCATACACTAGAGAAGCTTTGTGTCCAGGATACATTTCCCTGAAAGAGACAGACATAATTCATTGCATGTAATTGAAGTCGGCTTATGCTGGACTCTAACCCTGAATGACAAGAGCTTCTTTGACAGTAGAGTCTTCATGACGTCATGCTTTTTGGCTCCTTATTGCAGCCCAGGAGTAGGCAGGTGGTGCACTGATATTTGCCAAGACACTCCAAGTTCAAGGAGTGCTGAAGAGGTGTTTGAGAACCTGGATTAAAATGGTCTCTTTGAAATTTTGCTGTAAGAGAACTCTCTCAACTGAACATGAAGAATGGCAGAGAGGAAACTTGAAAGCCCCTTCCCCAACCCAATGTCAGTGTGAAAATCCTAAGAAAAGCATTATCATGGAGAAGCTCTTGCCAAAGGCTCCTGGGAAAGTATCCTTGGTCTCTGATAGAAGGTTCCAAAAGGAAGAGGCAGTCAGTACATGCTGCTTTTGTCTCTGTGTACCCCCCATCCTGAGGGGCTTTGTGTTTTCTAAGTTAACGGAGCTTATCAATCTCATCTCTCAAGGCTTTCTACAATACATTCTAGCCTCCCTCTATGACCCAGCTCACAGCAAATCTTCACAGATCTCCAATTAGTTCCACTGCCTCAAGGTTGATTTTGAGGGGAAAGGGAAGACTAGTCACTCAGGAGTAAGTTAGTGCCCAAAGTAAAGTCAGTCTGCAGCCCAGCTCATCGGGACTTATGCCTAGACACTACCAGTTGCTCTAAAAGCAAACAAAGGAAACAGTGGGGAGAAAGGAAGGAAATCCAAGATGCTCCTCCCTCCCCAAGTTCTCCATCCCCTTAACTGTCAGACATTGGAAAACTTAACACACACTCCTGAGAGAGTGGCATTTCCCACTGTAGGAATGTTCCTCCTAGTGATCAGTTCTAGCTTAATGAAGTGTGCCCTAAATTAAATCTACCCTTTAGGAAAGGTTACTCCCCAAACAAAATGCACAAAGAAGAGCTTCTAGTCCATATAAATGTCATCCTGCCCCCCAGTAAATCTGTTTTAATCACTGTTTTGAAGAAAGAAGCCTGGCTGTGTAGGACAGGAACTCCATTACCATGTGTAGGAAGGCAATTGTGGGGGAGGGAGGTGTCACACACAGTGCCTTTCCTAGTAGGGGCAAGATGCTGTGTTCTTTTGTCCCTTTCTTCTTTCTTGTCAGAGAACCAAGTTCCACCCATGAAAAGCTGAGGAGAAACCTGGTGTCACCGGGCTGTGCAATGCGGATGACTTCTCTGCATTCATTTCTTACCACAGGAGTATTTAGACACCTACTCTTACTTCTCTGTGTAGAGACACAAATGGAGTCTCAGGGAGCTGACTGCATCCTTAGAGGGTATTGCTTTGTTGTAGAAAGGATGAGGCGAGACCAGTGGCCCCAGTCCTGAACTATTTAAAAGTGCCTTTGGCCAAGAGATAGCAATTCTGTCTCAACTGAACCTCATAAATCCTAATGACCAGAGGTGCTTCTGCAAAGTGGTTCGCCATGGAAGATCCAGCCGGAGAGCGCTTCCTCAGGTCTCAAAAGTGGAATTCCCCCGTGGCTGCAGCTGCTAATAAGTTACAAGGTCTGGAAGGGTATTGGACCACAGGACTCAGATATGCTGACCCCAAACACATAGCTAAAGGTCAGCTGGTAGAATAAAGCTATAAATTGCCCATCCAGAGAGTCCAGTTGGAGAAGGACCAGCGCAGGAGCCTCTGCTTTGCACTGGGCTTCTACAGAGGCAGCAGCGTGTTTTGCAAAAGTTAATGTTCAGTGGCAAGCTTCGGTGCTTATGTTTTTTGGAATTAAGTTGCATGCTTTTCTCTCTAAAATGTGTAAATGTGTAAATTATGTTAAAACAGATTGCCGGCACAAGTTGAAGAAGTGGAAAATATGGTGTACTGTCGTTGTTAGGGTGCAGGGGTGCAGGGGTGTGGCTTACTGCCTGATGTTAAAGACAGCTTCCAAACACTTCATTCTTGGGAGTTCTGGAAAAGGTTCATAGGAAGGAGGTGACGAAATGCAGAGAAACTAGATGGCCTTTTCCAGAACGCAGTTAGAGCTAAACACAGTCCCTTTTACTGGCACAAAAGAGTTTATGTAAATTATGCACAGTACCCAAGTACTGTCTAAGTCAGATTTAATTTTCCCAACTCACCATATTCTAACCTAATAAAAAAGCTGCAGTTATATGCCAAAGCCTGCCCCTAAAGATGTTCAAAGATAAATCAAAGTAACCTGTGATATCACCACTACTCCACCCAGCAGTCAGTCCTATGGATGTGGGTGTGCGTTGTCAGTTGGTTCATTCCAGTGATGTTCCAGTTTGTGGTGCTGAGAAGACAAGCCTGTTCTGTGACAATAATGCAAAATCTATGAGAAGTCCCTTTTGCCAAGCTGACTCTCCAGCCTTCCATAGACTGAGAAGGAAAGGCAAATGCCAACCATTTCCATGGCCTGAGATGTTCACGACATAAAAAACTAGGTGAAAAGTACATAGAGGCTGGGGAGGTAGCTAGGTTGCTGTACAAACATGAGGATCTGAGTTCAGATCCCAACACCCATATTAAAAATAGTAATAATCTTGGTGTAGCAACACATGCTTGTAATTCCAATGAGGAGATACAAGGGTCTCTGGGGCCTGCTGCCCAACCCTCTTAGACAAATCAGTGAGCTCCAGATTTAGCAAGCAACTCTATCTCAAAAATTCCTTTGAGGAAGATTCCTGGCTGTGACTTCTCACCTCCATACGTATGGACGCTCATGCATTGGGCCAGTGGTGACTTTGGTCCTCAGGGGCAAATGCTATGGGTCTAAATCAATTGCTGAAGAAACCCAGAGTCTAATCCAGTTGTTCTACAGGTAAGAAAGCAAAGCATGCCCAGTAACTTCCTCAGAACCCACAACAAGTTTTGGGTAGAATGCAACCCACACCTCTCCTTAGGCCTTGCCCTGGGTTCTCAACACAGACTATCATTTGGAAACAGCATAGGAGTATTTTTGCGAAGTGAGAGAACATTTCTTCAGCTCCCAGGAATGCTTTAAGAAGAGTGGATTTGTCTTTGAAATTAAAAGGGATAACGAGCAGTGAGATTCTCTTGAAAGTTGGGAGCTGCTTGAGGAGGATGGAAATAAACTACCTTAACAGGTGGGGTTTTGCAGCTCTGCCAAGACACATCCTTTTGTTTCTCTGAAAACTGATTGTCACACACAGAGTATAGGGCAACTTAACTAGGAAGGAAACTTGAGAAAGGAAGGCTGCAAACAGCAATGTCTAACTGAGGAGAGAGACTGGAGGGGAGGCCAGGAAGAGCTCCAGGGTGACCAGGTCATCTTTTCTGTTTCTCCCTCTCTTCCTTGTCTAAGGTTCTCTCTCATGTTCTGTTGTGATGACAGAGGGACAAGATGCTGAAGCACCAAGGCCTGTTAACAGTGACATGGACAGTTTAATGTAGAACACAACCCCACAGAGGGCACGGTCAGACCTCTAAAGAGAGCTCATGACTCTGGATAGATTCTTAGAACAGTTGACGCCCACAGAAGAAGATGTAGAAGTTTGCACAAACACATACACACCCTTTCATGGTCCCTAATGGCTTGGCTTTGCATAGGAAGCAATCCCTGGACCAAAGTGTTCATATTTTTAAAATACCATTTTCTCTTTACATGTAAGTTTCCTTTTGGAAGGAAAATGCAACTAGCCAAGGCAGATAGCTGAAGATCCAGTCATTATTGAATGAGTATGACACTGAAGTAAATGGAAACGATGTTCACTGCTCCTTGTCTTAGCTGACATCACGTGACCAAAGGTGTGTGATGTTTAAGAACACTGGGAGGCTGCGGAGATAGTCAGGGAAGTGCTTGCCTTACAAGCTAGAGGACCTGAGTTCAGATTCCCAACACTCCTGTAAAAAGCCGTGGGCGGTGGTACTACTTGCCTGTAATCCTAGTGCCGAGAAGTCAGGGATCAGAATATCCCTGATGTTGAAAAAGCCAGTCTTTCCGCATTGTGAGATCTGGATTCAGTGATAGATCCTGTCTCAACAAAACAAAATGAAAAGACGGAGAGCAAGAAAAGAGGACAGTCGCCCGATATTAACCTCTGGCCTCCACATGCACACACACACACACACACACACACACACACACACACACAGGTGCATACACACATGAACACGGATACACACATAAACCACACACAGAGAAAATGATACTTAAACTTATCTAGAACCATTAAAAGAGCCTCTAAGTTTATGTGAACCCAACTCGCCATCCCACACAAATAAATACAATTATGATTTAAACAGTGTTACCATACCTGCTTTGCAGCTACCCTCTTCAGATCAAAGAGCACACTCTCTGTCTCCATTTCTTCTTTAGAACAAGTATACTGTCATTATCCAGCACATTGCCTGTCACTTAATAGCCATTTAGCAAATATAAGATAAGTAAATAAATGAGGCCACTAAGTCAAGCAGACAGAAAGAGACTAGTTTTTAATGACAACCCTCCCACACTGCTTTGGGCCTCTGATCACCTGAAAGCATTCTCTGTTGTGTTCCTGTTTTTGCTCCTTTCCTTCCTTCTTTCCTTCTTTCTTTCTTTCTTTCTTTCTTTCTTTCTTTCTTTCTTTCTTTCTTTCTTATCTTGTATTTATTTTGGTGATGGCTCTCCTAGCCACAGACCTTCAGAGAAGTTCACATCATTCATTCAGCCTTTCAGCTCAAATACCTAAACAAGTCTGAAGGGACAATCTTGAAAATGAATTAATATATTCATTGAGAAGTGTGCCTTGTGCGTTCCTTTAGTATTTCATTTTGATTGAAAGAGCGTAACTGTAAATAACTCTAGGAAATGATTCTTTAAAGCTCTGGCACACATCCTGTGTGGCAGATGCCATCCTGGCCATTTTATCACGTCTTGCCCTGCCATCTCTTCACCGTTTGTCAGCCCTATTCCACCTCCTGACATCTCACTCCAGAATGAAGGGCTGCATCCAAGGTCACTGAGTTGGCGGTGACACTGGAATTTGAATCCACGTGTGTCGCTCGCCGAAGCCACATAGGAATATAAAAATGAAATATTCTTTTTAAAACAACTCAAGATTCTGTGGATCAATCACGGGCATACCATATTTACGCAGACGCTCTGTCAGAAAACACCATTTATCAGGATACTACTTCACAAGAACTTTAAGTTTGCTTCCTCAAGTGATTGATTTCAGGGATGACTCTCATTAGATTCGTGCAAGCTATGTTTAGCAAAATGGATTATGCAATCCATTTTTTTAAACTGAGTTTTTATTATCAAATATATTTTCTCATCGACTCATCATGACTGAACTTTTTGATGGCTCCAACTTCAAAACTACTCCTTACATAATTTTAAAATCTAGCACTGAAGAGCATGCTGAGAGCGAGACATCCATTAGTATTTTGGAAAGGAAGGCACCAGCTTCCTCACTCAAGGTGCCTCTGGGAAGGGGTAGAGGGTGAGGACCACAGAACATACTCCCCTCAGAGCATCTCGGAAAAGTGTGCTTACAGCCTAGTTCAATAATCCCTTCGTGCCTCAGTCTCTCATTTGTCAACTGGGCTGGCAAACACACACATCTTTTGCAGTTATTTTTCAGACTGTTGTGTGTGCACATAAGAAGTAGCTGCAGAAAGAGTTCATGAATGGCTAAAACAAATGTTATCTCTGTTGAGAATCCATTGTGCCAGAAATCAGACCAGCCCTCTGAGTGACAGGAGCAAGCCCACCTATCCCCAGATGAATTGTCACCGGCCGTTCCTCAAGACTGAGTCCCACAGGGCTGGAGAGATGGCTCAGCAGCTAAGAGCGTTTGTTACTCTTGTGGAGATCGGAGTTCAGTCCCCAGCACCCAGATCTGGCTGCTCACAACTGCGTGGAACTCCATTTCCTGGGGATCCAATGTCCTCGTTTTGGTTTTTTTTTTTTTTGCCTCCATTGGCACCTGTGTCTACATGTGCACACACATACCCACATGCACTCTCACACACCTGAATAAATAGACCAGTCTTTGTCTGTCAATAACTTTGCAGAGGTGAATCCCAACAATGTGACAGCTCCTAACCTTTCTCGAGTTGTTGACTCCAGGACCATCCCCACTTCATCCTGAAAAGGCACAGCCTTCATGAACAATATCCTACTTATCACTACTATCACATTGCTGTTGGTGGCCGAGATGATGCTGATTATATCCCCATTGTGTTTTCTGCTCACGACAGTCTATGTGGGAAGAGAGCCCCACCGTGCCTTTGAGACCGTTGGGTGTGCACTGTCTACCCTGGCATATTTCCAGCAGGGATAATTGCATTCTGTTCACCAAAAACTCCTTTAGTTTTCCCCGGAGAAGGTCGCTCTCATTTCCTGTTTGGGGCCAGCTGTGCAGTGGGATAAACAGCTGCCACGCAGTTACTGCCCTGTGCTGGGTGTGTGTGTCAACACAGGTCCTTACACAGGCCGGTGTGATCCTAGAATCAAGACTTTGGAGAGAGCCAGTGAGGATCCAGGCATTTCCTTTTGAGGTGAACAACAGAAAGTTTTCATAGTAATATTTATCAGGAGGCTAGGGAGGATGACTCATGCAGCTAGAGTGCTTGCCAGGCAGGCATGGGGAGCAGAGTTTAGGTCCTCAGACCCCATGGAAGAAGTCAAATGTGGCAGTACACACGTGTAAGCCCAGCACCTGAAGGGGGGGAGGGCAGACTGATTCCTGGAGATCACTGTGTGGACAGAGTAGCTGAACTGGTGAGCATTCAGTCCAGTGACAGATTTCTCAAAAAGCAGAATGGACAGAGATACAGGGAGACACTGGAAGTTAACCCCTTGCACACATGCTCACACACACATACACATACCACTCACACACACATCACACATATATGTACACACACAAACACATCACAGGCATGCACGCACATACACGTGAATACACATGAACACATAACCCCCCACACACAGACACATACCACACACACATATACACACACACATGAACACATACTACATACACACATATGAACACATACAACACACACACAAAAAGGCATGCTCATACTCATAGCATACATCTGCACAAGGATATAAAAATAATTTAGCATGATAATAGTAGTAATACTTAGTAGATTTTGTAAGTTTCCTCCTCTGAAATCTAGAAGGAAAACCCACTTCAGTTACCCACATTTAAAGATGACCAGTCAATTAGTTGCCAAGTATCCCTCAAGCCCACACTAAGATCTGAAGTTGATAGACATTCTGGACCCCTTTTCACCCTATGCTCCTGTGGATGTAGTTTTGAATGAGAATGTGATACTATTTACTCAATGTTAGCAAAAGGGAGCGTGTAGATGTTTGTGGCTTCACTCAGGCCTCCTGTAAAGGCCATGCAGAAGACAAAACATGAGACCTGCTTTGTAAGCTATCCAAGACACCTACCCCCAGTCCATACACTTCATATGTATGCAATCAACTTTTATTGGCACTTAAATTACATTCTGTGAACACACAAGCTCTCTTTTGCCAATCTGAGCTTAGAAACAGAGCTCCAAAGTGTCATTAATAAAGGGCCATGTGGTTTGAACACAGAAAAGTGCTTTTTTGTTTTAATTGCTTGTTTCTGCCACTGCTAATATTGGTGGGAGCAATGATGAAGAGAAAATATTTCATGCAAAAGGATAAGATCAAAATTAGAGTTGTGATAGGCTAAAGGTAAGAAGACTTCATTCATTCATTCATTCACTCATTCAGCTATTCATCTGTTCTCTACCAAGTCCTCCTGTGTGAAGGTTATAAAGAAAACATACACACCACATGTTTGACAGGTCTCTTAAAGATCGGGAAGAACAGACACACCCCTAACAGTCTATGGAGTATTGTAAGTGGAAAAAAAGCATGTGATCACAGAGGAACATTTCTGGAAATAATTAGTCACTGCGCACCATGGTCCAAGCCAGAGTTTGCCACTCATTTTTGCACATTCTCTTTGGTCCCTACTGGTTGATATAGGGGAGAAGCTGCTGAGACCCAAAAGCTGTATAGTGAGAGGAGCTTTGGGGGAGAGATGGGCTGGAGATTCTGACACCCATCTAGGACAACTCCACAGCCCAGAAAGCCTTGTGCCTGGCACTCTGTTGCTGGCACTGTTCCCATGGGCACCTACAAGCCTGGAAAGCTGATCCCCTGGATTAGGGTTTGAGCTATGGCCCCTTCAGGGCACACTTATAAAATATTTATATGTGTGTGTCCACAGGAGGCTAGACTATGCAATGTTGGTGAGTTTAATTTCCAGAGGCAAATGCTGATACCAGGATTGTGAAGACTTAAGGTCATCACCGAGAGGAATCTATTTTCATATGATGGAGACTCCATCATCCTTCATGCACATGCTGCAAACAAGATGGAGCCCTCTCTCTCGTGGCACATGGTCTAGGTCTCCATCCTTAGCTTTAGTGTGAAATTTGTAAAAACATCCACATCTCTCTGGCCTTTTTTTGCCTTTGACAACTTCTCCAAATTTTCTTTGAACATTTCTTCTACCTGCCTCTATCCAGTTCTTCTTCCTGTGTCTTTGCTAATTAGATCCTGGTTCCTTCCAGACTAAAACTTTATCATCAATAAGTCCAGTCCCTACCTTCATTTTTAATTTGGTGTGTGTGTGTGTGTGTTTGTGTTGTGTATATATTACTGTATGGGGAGGAATGTAGCTGCCATCATTGTCATTGAGCCAGATTACCAACTCAAACTTAGGAAGAAGAATGGTTAGTAAGAAGTGGGAAGTCAGCTGACAAGCTCAAGTATCATTCTTTGTTTTACACCTTGTTTGAGACAAGGCCTCTCCTTTGCTGTTCATTGTTTCTTGTACCAGTTTCGCTGGCCTATGAGTTTCCTAAGATTCCTGTCCTGTCCTCCCGTGTTACCAGAAGGGTCCTGAGATTTCAGACTTGTGTTATTGTACCTGGTTTTACAAGGTTCCTGGGTCTTGAACTCAGATCCTTAGAAGTATAACTCACTGTTAGAGCACTGAACTATGAGCTTGGGTGTAGTCCTACCTTTTGGTACTTAATAAAGAACCCCAATAAGGTACTTCTTCTGATCTCCCTACACCACCCCTCTTCCTTCCTTCCAACCCCCCCAATACTAGATAGGAGAGAAAGAAGGTTAGAGGGGAAATGGGGTGTCTATATCAATATTGTTAGACTACTTCCTGCAGATTAGGGGTATCAAATTCCATAGGACAAGCTTGATCTTCATGGTCAAGATGTCTCCAACCAACAACCAGCAATGCAGCAAACAGCAACAGCAGCAGGAACAGAGGGAGTAGCTATCTCTTCTGAGTACCGCTGGCCCCTCTCAAGGCTCTTACATCTATATACCCTCTGAAGAATCCCCAGAATTCCAAACATAAACTATCTTCAGCTGGCAAAATCACACCCCTGCTAGAACAAAAGGCAAATAATAGTTAGCTGGTGTGGACAATCTGAAGCAACCTCATATTACATATCTGGGATTAAGACAAAAACACATAACATTTTTGTGTTTAAAAAAAAAAATTCTCACTACACTCAGGTCGTCACACTTCCCTGTCAAAAGTTTTACTCACAGAGCTTTTTCCCCAGCCACATCAGGTTATTTCTCAATCAGGATCTCATTCCTTCCTCAGCTCACAGACATCATTGTTGATCCCAACTCTTCAGTGAACCCAGCATGCAGCTTCCGTTCTTGTTCCTGGGCTTCAACTCTCCAGCAGTCAGCCAGAAAAGAGCATTGCTCAGGGGATGTCTATTTGGACTTAAAAGTCCAACTTCAAGTTACAACTTAAACTTACAACTTCATGGAAAGTTGGTTACAACTTCATGGAAAGGCTGGTTGATGATGGTTAGAGACACCCATACGCATGTACATTTCTTCAGGGTCAAAGGCCCAGGTAGCTCTCCCATTGGTTGTCATGTTGTATAGTTCTCATTGGCCACAGCAAAAGACATACCAGCAAATGCCTTCCTCCTGGAATTCCCTCTCCCTCACTCTCTTTGTTCATGTTTCTACTCACATGCCACATCTTCACTGGCTACAGTGTCTGAAACAGACCCTCTCCTCCTTTCCTCAGCTGGCCTTGCAGTTTTCCACAGAATTTCCCAACACCTGACAATGCATCAAAACATCTGCTCTTTGTATGGGTTCCTGCCTCAGTTATTGTTTATTGCTGTGAACAGACACCATGACCACAACAACTCTTATAAAGGAAAACATTTAACTGGCTTATAGTTCAGAGGTTTAGTCCATTGTCATCATGGTGGGAAGCAGGGGCATAAAGGGAGACATGGTTCTGGCTGGAGAAGAAGCTGAGAGTTCTACATCTGGATCAGTAGGCAGCAGGAAGAGAGAGTTATTGCCCTTCTTGGTGCCTCTTTTTTCCTTAAACTACACATTCTGTATTTTCCCTTGTTCAGCTTGTTTCTTTTTCAATATAGATAGACCTGCAAAGGACTGGTCACTGACAACCAAGAAACATAGTTAATACTAAGCTCTCTAGAAATCTCCTCTACCAAAGCTGTTGATCTGTAACTCTTTAATTTAGCCTCAGGAAGTTAGTTGTTTTGGAAAATGGCAGAAAGCAGCCACATTCTTCACTAAAATATTACAAGAAAAATCTTCTCTAGGCCAGATATTAATATTCTTCTCCTCTGAGATCTTTTGAACTGGGCACCCAATAATTCAAATCACCCTCAGCACCACTGTCTTCCATGCTCCTAATAGTATGACTGATTAAGCCCCACCTCAAAGCATTCAACTGCTTTTCTCCTCCAAAGTCCCAAAGACCACATTCCTTCAAATAAAAGTACTATCAGGTCAATCAATACCCCACTCCTGTTACCAACTTCTGTTTTACTTAGGATTTCATTGCTATGAAGAGACACCATGACCATGGTAATACTTATAAAGGAAAACATTTAACTGGGGCTGGCTTACAGTTCAGAGGTTTGTTCCATCATTATCATGGCAGGAAGCAAGACAGCATGTAGGTAGACATAGTGCTGGAGAGATTGCTGAGAGTTCTACATCTAGATTGGCAGTTAGCAGGAAGAGAGAATGATACTGGTCCTGGCTTGAACAACTGAATCTTCAAAACCCACCAGCAGTGGCACACTTGCTCCAACAAGGCTATAGCTACTCCAACAAGGTCACACATCCTAATAGTGCCACTTAATGATACCCTCTGAGGGTCATTTTTATTCAAACAACCATACTTCCCAACTGGACTGTGCTCTGCAGACCATACCTTTACACAAAGTATTATCCAAGTAATATTTGAACAGTGACAATTGGAAGACACGGGTTGGGGTGAATGGATAGGGTCATGCTATAGAGTCACAGCAACCTAAAAAGTTCATGTTATAGGGTTCACTACAACTTTAAAATAGAAGTGTCAGTTTGATTGGTTAAATTTAGCTACCCACGAAATTCTACAAGCCAGGAGCTTAAACATAATCATCTTTATGTAAAGAGCCTAGCTGTGGGTCTTGGGCCCTATATCTTGTTTAGTGTTTTTGTGGTTCTTCCAGAACTTTCCCTGCCTAACAAAAGCACCTTAGAACCAAGAACTATGACTCCCAGGATGCTACAGTCCTCCAAGTTAGGGGACCTCTAGACCCTGATGTTCTCTTCTGTTATTTCTTGGTGGGCATTGAACAATCACACAGACGAATGCAGTAGGAGCTGGCAAATGTGAGAGAGATCCAACAGCAAATTAGCCTGGAAGTTAGAAAGAGGAATGGTTAGGAGAATGTGCGAGTGGGGCATTTAAAAACAATGTCCCAGCTGGAGCTTTAAAATTGTGAGGCAAGTTAGTATGAAAGCTGAGTTAGATATAGAACTTTAAACTCATGGAGATGGTTAGATAGTAGAATGTTAAAGTCAGGTGCCAAATACATATGGACTGGACATTGGGAATGTATGCTAAGCCATATAACTCTTATAATTGTGGCCTATTTATTTCTGTTGTTTTGTATTGTATTTATAGTTATAAGCAAAAGAACCATTTTTTTGGACTGAAAGGGAGAGCTGTTGAGGGAAAAAGAAATACCTTAAACTAAAAAAAAAAAAAAAAAAAAAGGGGGAGGAGGAGGGGGGGAGGGGGGGGAGGGGGGAAGGGGGGGACTGGAGGGGGGAGTAGGGAGGGGATTGTGATTGAGATGTAACTTGAAGAAATAAAAAATAAATTATTAAAAAAAAGAAAGGGATGATGGAAGACAGTTGGATTGGCTCAACAGTAAAACCACCCACACTTCTTCTATTCTCTGCTTTGTCTAAAATCCACTAGTGGACTTACTTGAAAATCAGCCATCAAGTCTTGGGGAGGCTCTCACAGTGGAGAGGGAATTGCCCTGAACAATCAGAAGACCTTATTCTGACCCCATTTCTGTCTTCAGAAGACACACCTACTAAATGAGCTTCAAGAACCATCTACCAAATGACCATGCTTTTATAATTTTATAATTCTTCCTCCACCTAAGTCAGAAAGCAGAAAGTGCCACAGCTCATTTTCCAAATTCTTTTTGAAACCTCGAGTTCCCTTGCACATGCAGAGCCTCCCTTATCTGCCAAGATCCTATTAAATAGTGTCTTACTTTGTTTGGTTTACTTGTTCAGAAAGCAGTGTTTATCCGGTTCAGAAGAATTTTAAATCTAATTTGATGTCTCTGATTCTGGCTTTTCTCTACTTCCTATTTCAAGAGGGAAGGTAAAAAGGGACCCTATCTCTCTTTGGCTTTCTTTGGTTTCAGGTTCCAACTGCAGGGGTCTTTTTGCATTCCAGCTGCAGGCTTGGCCTAACAAAGCCATATTTAAACACAGGAAAATGTCACTTCCATGTTTAAAAAGCTCACAGAAGCAAGCCTGTCTCTGCTTCATCTTTGAAGATACTGTTTAATAAAACCGAGGAATTCTGACTGCCCAACAGAACCTAGGGTAGATTTGTTCCCTGTGTATTTTCAAATGATAATGATAAAAAGGGTAAAACTTAAAAAAAATTAAAAAAATAGAAAAAAACAGGGTGAATCACAATAATCTTTCCTCATGGAAGCCAGATATTCATAAGCTTTGGTGTAGTGGAGTCAGTCAGAGAAGACTGGGTATTAATTACGAAAGTGCACTCCGATTTATCAGTAAAGGATATCAAACAGGCCAAACACCACAGCCTTTCTTGTAATTTATCTCTTCCATGGAGGGAGGCAGATAGCAATGATTTGCAAATTACCTCCTCTGCAAAAAGAAGGGAGGCAAAAGTACACATACAACACACAATTAAAAGCAGATAAGCATCATGCAGTGTGTCGCATTCTCAGAAGAAAGCCAAAAGAGAAGGTCTTAATCTCAGGGGTTGGCTCGCTGGGACTGTACCCACTGCTATTCTCTTGATGTGACTACTTAACTCCTATTAAAATTAATAGGGGTCAGGCCTGATCATCGAGGGAGAAAGGGCCTCCCGGGGTGGACGGGCTTCCAGTAGCAAGGATTTGGTGAATACTGTGTTATTTGCCTGTTCATTTTCAGATTATCTTGTAAGTGTGTTCTCCTTCTGATCTTTGGTCCAATTATAAAGAATAACATGTCACGTAGGATCTATTTTTATTAAAGCAGCCTACTCTTGAGAAGCATGTAATTTGAGAGGACATAGTGACAGGTTCTTAATGCAGGGGACTCAAAACTTTCTCTTTCCCCCTCCCTCAAGTAAATAGCAATTCTGGTTCTGAGCTGGGTGTGCATTTAGGAACCAGCAGGGTCTCTCATCCCAAGAACTGGAGAGCATCAGTTTCCAGAGAGACTTAACTCAAAGGCACCACGGAAAACTGGAGGAGAGGAGTTGTCAGACATGACCCTGAAGGTCATTATGAAGCAGAAGTGGAGGTGAATGTGGTAAGCTTCATTCGATCCACCCCAGGCTACACCCTAAAGGGACGCAGGAAAGAAAAAACAGCCTTAGTCCAACTTGGAGATTTTTAAGGATTGCATCCTTGAATTTTGTCCATTGAAGAAAGAAATTACAGGTAAGGACATGGAGCAGTTCCCTTAGGAGAGCAAGAACCTGAGTGCGGTTTCCCAGAAGCTACATGTTTAAAATATCCAGATATGGTGGCCTTTGTTTATAATCCTGATGCTGGGGAAGAGACTGAGATAGGAGGATCCTTGTGGGTGGCTGGCTAGCTAGAGTAGCAAATCCAAAGTGTGTAGAGTACTGAGGAACAACAGTCATGATTGACCTCTACACATATGGGAGCACACACACACACACACACACACACACACACAAACACACACACACACACAGAGAGAGACAGAGAGAGAGAGAGAGAGAGAGAGAGACAGAGAGACAGAGAGACAGAGAGAGACAGAGACAGACAGACAGAGACAGAGCATTAGACAACCACCAACAATAGCATCACTCTGCAGGAAGAAGGATGTTTGAAAGGCCCAGGATAAATAAGGGTATTTTGCTGAAACAAAGAAAGACACTGACCTCCCCGCCCCCACCCTCACCCCTCCCCGAAAGTAAGCTGTCAGTCCCTTATCAGGTTGTCAATGGGCTCCAGTCTCTAGATGATCATTGAGAGCCTCTAAAACACACCAGCACCAATGAGTTCTGCAGCACACAGAGAAAGGGATGCATAAGCAGGGGCAGGTGTGAGCGGGGCCCATTCTCATCTGCCGATTGATTCAAATGCCACACTGTGTGCACCCCTAAGGGAGAATGCTTGTATTGTGACTTTTTGTGCCTTCTCTTCTCTTCTTTCCCACACAAGTCACTGGATTGGGCTGGTCTTCATTTGCCTGTGAGTTTGTTTATTTATTTACTTACTGTGGTGCTGGGGATGGGATCTGGGACCTCACATAGTGTGTAATGATCACTGAGACTAGAAGAGGGTAGCAGATTCCCAGGAGCTACAGGTACTCAGAAACTGTCTGGTGTAGGTGCTGCAAATCAAATTCCGGCCCTCTGGGAGAGCAGGGAGGACTCATAACCTCTGCTCTATCTTTCCAATCCACAGTTTATTTTGAGAGAGTCTCAGTACCACGCCAAGGATAATCTCAATCACAGGATCCTCCTGCCTCTGCTTCCCAGGTGCTGGGATTACAGACTCTGGTATTCCAACATTCCTTTGGATTATATGTTTCTGTCTTTTAGAAAATCTTTACATATCTGTGGTCTTTCTTGCATGTGTGCTCCTTATACACAGATAGATGGGAGCCTTTTGCATATTTGCTTAATGAGCTCTTATTCAAAATTATTTCAAATTCACATGTGGCTGAAAGGGGACATAAAGACCTCAAGCACTCTACCCTGGTCTTCTCAAGGTTCTTTCCTCATAGCCATGAGAGGCATTAAGATTACAGCCACGACATGCACATTGTTGCAGTCAAATCTTGGAATGCTTTCAGCAATACAAAGCCTTCTTTTTGCATGTGTACACGTGATGTGTGGGTATGTGGGTCTGTGGAATTGTGTGTGCTCACTCAGGTGCACTCACATATGTGTGAGGATTCAGGTGCATGTGTGAGCACCTATGTATGGAGGCCCCAAGTTGGTGACAGATGTTTTTCTTGATCAGTTTCTACCTAATTATTGAGACAGCATCTGCCAGGCATGGATTATCAATCCCAGCTATCAACCAGGTATTACCTATCCCAGCTAGTCTAGGTAGTTAGTTGTCCTGGTGATACCCTAGCTACACCTCCCTCATACTGGGATTGCAGGTGGCCTCCAAGCCTGGCAGGCTTTCTTGTGGATTCCGGAGATCTGCACTCTAGTCCTCATGCATGTAAGGTAAGTACTATCTCGTCCCCCTCAACCAGCAAGGACGACGCAACTTGCAAAAGCTCTTCTCCAGCAGTTTATTCAGGTCCCTTGAAAACAGTCTTCTGAATGCCCGGGCAGACCCAACCCACAGGCTAAATACTATATGAACAGCCAATCAAGTAAAGCCACGTGGTGCTATCTTAGAGGCCCACGTATGCGGAAGCAAGCCAGATCAGCAGTCTTAGCCAAATGTGGACTTGTTTACCACAGAGAGCGCTCACCATCGGGCTGGTGGAAGGCGGAAACCGGCGCCATTTTTAGGGCGCAGCACGTCGCAGCTATCTACAATTCCTCCTTTTTTATTTTTTCTAAGGTTGGTAGAAGTCCCTGGAAAGGCTTCGTAATCCCCATATCTGGGGATCTCATGGTGGGCCTGAGCCTGTAGGAGGGCGGTGCTCAAACTCTTACCCGTCTCTGGGTCAGCCTCCCCACTCGGGACTGCCCTGTCTTAGGTGGCCGAGACTTACCCGTCAACTCCGTCATTGACTTGCCAGACCCTAATATCCGTGGAACGAATACCTCAGTGGGCAGGGACTATGCTCAGTGAAGATTTAAGCCTTCATGGCAGCGAGCCATGCTTGAGGGGACTGGCCCGCCTCAATGGCGACAAGGGCCTGTATAATCATGGCTGCATTACGCTTTTGTGTGACTCTCATCTTGTAGATGCACCATAAGCAAACCAGAGAGGCTAGTATCATCAGTATAGCCAAAGAGCCTACGCCCGCCCACTCCTTAAGATGATCCATAGCCGTCTGTATCCAGGAAGTCAAACCAGTAGCCAGACTCAGATCCACCCGAGTGGAGTTGATGTGGACGATTGTTGCTCTCAGCTCTCTCATCAAATTTTCAAATTCAGCCAACCAATCCTGTAAGAGGAACTTTGACAATTGTCTAGACAGATTAGCAGCCTTTGTAAAATTTTGATACTGCACTGAAGTAACACACAAACCTTGCATTTTCCACTCACACCCCAATTGTGCTAGTTGCCAAAGAGAATCAATCTGTTCTTGTATTAAATCTATGCATTGATTAACTATCATAAGGCCTCCTTTGAGATGAGAATTCATAGAGGTCTGGGTATCCAATGCCTGTGCTACAGTGGCTGAGATGTTATTCAGGGCATTGGCAGTCTGTATAGAACTAGACAAGGCAATAGCTGAGGCAGTAGCTCCCACAGCAGCAATAGTGATGGCAGTAACAATAGCTGCAGTGATGCCAAAATCTCTTTTAAGCCTGAATAGCATCATGGTATTAGGGGCTTCTACAGGAACTGGTACATATTGAGGCATTCTAGTCACCACAGCCACAGGAAAGGCTGTAGCATTCCAGCACAGGGCATAAAAGCATATGTCCGGAGTGCATACTAACTTTTCTTCACCCAAGGATGCACTCCCATTACTTACAATCCACAGAAAAGGAGGCCAGAGACACACTGGTGAGGCCGAAAAGGTCTTATTGCGGTAAGAATGAAACGAAGAATTCCAAGTACCAGAGCCACTACCACTAGAAAGATTCAATTTGGTAGTGGACCCTAGGGAAAAATTACCTCTTTGATAAATTCCTCCCCCAAGCATAATGACAGGTCCCAAGTCCATGCAACTTCCATTTACCCCACACAAAAGCCACAAATCAAAAGGATTGGTGGCAGTCTGCTGAGGATCCCTAGTAGATATATCAAGCATTCCTGTACAAGACTTATTCACTATATTACTAATCATGGGGCTAAAGGAAAAATAATCTTGTTGAACCCAAACTGCTCTGCACTCCTGACATCCAGTCCAGGGAAAAGGTCCTTCCTCTCCTGTGGATCCTCTACAAAAAGTTGCCCAGCGTGGCTGTCTGGGGGGGTCCCGGTCAGAGACTCGTGTGGGCCACCATCCTTCAAGGCGAGAACCGTTGCCCGAAAACAAACCACCACCCCTACCCCCAAATCTCAGTTGTGGTAAAAAATCTGCTGACTGCTGAGACAATTTAATGCATTCTGTATCATCTGACCTATTGAAGCTCATTAAAAAGCACAGACTACCCTTCAAGCTGACATTTCTATTACCCTCTATAGGGCTTTTCTGATCATCAAAGGGAAGGTAGGGCAAGCCTAAGCTTCTATTACTGCTAAATAAGCGTGGAAACACAGTTGCATCATGTCTGACCGGCATCGGCTTTGGGAATATCGACAGGATCCCCCATCTCGGCTCGGTCATTCCTGACATACTCACTGCTACTATCACCAGGATCCTTAGGAAGGTCTTCATGACGAATCTTCCTCACAAGGCGTTCAGACACCCACATTGGATCTTGTTGATCCTGAGGAAAAACACAAACAGACCCTCTGGCCCATGTTAGCATGGGGTCAGGCCCTTGCCAAGAACCTATCAAAATATCCTTTCCCTTCACCATGCCTTTAGGTGGACCATGGGAATCCTGATGTCTGTCGGCTGCTGAGCGGCCTTGAGCATCCAAATTTAAAAAATTTAAAGTAAATAAGGCTAAAGACATTCTCTCCTTGGGGGTACGGCCTTGGCCTATTCCCCCTTTCTGTTTTTGCAAACATTCTTTCAAGGTGCGATGAGCACGCTCCACAATTCCTTGTCCTTGAGGATTATATGATAATCCGTGATTAAGCTGTACCCCCATCTGGTTGCAGAAGGAGACAAAGGACTGAGCCGTATAGGCTGGTCCATTGTCCATTTTCAGCTGTTGTGGTTTTCCCCATGCAGCCCAGGCTTCTAAGCAATGCCTTATGACATTGCGAGCCTTTTCTCCACTCATAGGTGTAGCATGTATGATACCTGAGCAGGTATCCACAGATACATGAATATATTTTAAGGTTCCAAACTCTGAAATGTGGGTAACATCCATTTGCCAGATTTTGAGTGGCATCAACCCTCTAGGGTTCACTCCCACACTGGGAGGATGATGATGAATCACACACTGAGGACAGTCCAAAACCACTTGTCTAGCATCTGCTCTAGACAAATGGAATTTCTGCTGTAGAGTTTTTGCATTTACATGAAATAATTGGTGAAACTGTCTGGCTTGGTCCAGGAATGAGCTCCAAAAAATGCATTCCATCCTAGTCCATTGATCAACTTCATCATTACCCTCACTTAATGGTCCAGGTAATCCTGTATGTACTCTGATATGTTGAATATAAAAACACCTTTTTCTCTGCCAGATTAAAACTTATAACTCTTGTAATAAGGCACATACAGTACTACTATTCTTAATAGGACCTGCTAATTCTAATACTTTCACTGCATTCACTGCATTGACCACATAGACTGAATCTGAGATCAAATTGAATGCAAATTGACATCTTTTAAACACCTCAATTACTATTTTCAACTCTACTAGTTGGGGGGAGCCCGGTTGAAATTGGCATAACACGGGCTCTTGTCTTTCTATCAAATAGGCTCTGCAGCCTGTCTTTGAGCCATCAGTAAACACATTTGGTGACCCTTGAAGTGGTACTGCTGAAGTAACCTTAGGGAATATCACTGGGTGCTCCTTAAAAAATGATAGCAATGGATGCTTAGGATAATGGTTATCAATCACTCCTTCAAAGCTACATTGCAATATTGCCCAATCATCTACAGTGCCACACAAAATCTTAATTTGATAACTGGAATAGGGCACTATTATACTGGCAGGAGCAACTCCAAAAGACTGCAAACATTGTTGGATACCGTTTAAGGCTAAAGCAGCAACTTCAGTGGGATAATGTTCTATGGATTTTTTTGGAGAAATCTTTGAATAGGTCCATAATAACGGTCCGTCCTGCCATAACAATCCTGTAGGTTGACCATAGGTGGCAAATATGCACAATGCAATGGGCTGTCCTTCCTGCCATCTCTTTAGGAAGGCACTCTGCAACCTTTCTTCCACTTTACATAAAGCTTTTCTTGCTTCTACTGTTAATTGCCTAGGAGAATTAAGTGCTGAATCACCTTTCAAAATATCATATAGGGGTCTTATTTCATAATTTGGTAGCTTCAAATAGCCTCTTACCCAATTGATATCTCCTAACAACCTTTGAAAATCATTTAGAGTCTTTAAATTATCTTTTCTTACCTCAATCTTTTGAGGTATTATCTTTTCAGGTCCAACCTTCGCTCCTAAATAATTAACCACATTTTCCTTTTGAACCTTATCAGGAGCTATAAACAACCTTTTCTTTTTTAATAATTGAACTAATTCTTCATAGGCCTGATCTAACATTTGCTCACTCTTAGCTGCCAGTAAGATATCATCCATATAATGAACACATCTTAAATCTGGAAAATTCTTTCTCAAGGGAGCAATGGTTTCCCCCACATTCAGTTGGCACATAGTGGGGCTGTTTGCCATGCCCTGAGGTAATACTACCCATTCAAACCGCTGATCAGGTTCCTCATGGTTACAGGATGGAACAGTAAATGCAAATCTCTCACTATCTTTGGCACACAAAGGGATGGAGAAAAAGCAATCCCTTATATCTATAACTATTATGGGCCATGAGGCTGGTAAAGAAGATAAAAGCGGCAAGCTGTGTTGCACTGGGCCCATGATCTGCATTTGTTGATTTATGGCACACAGGTCATGCAACAATCTCCACTTTCCAGATTTCTTTTTAATGACAAAGATAGGTGTATTCCAGGGAGATACAGATGGCTTTATATGCTTTAAAGACATCTGTTCACCCACCAACTGTTTGGCTGCATTCAATTTTACAGAGGAAAGTGGCCACTGAGGAACCCATACTGGGTCCTCCGTCTTCCAAGTTATGGGAATGCTCTCCTCAGTGGCCCCTAGGAAAAACCCAGTCCCTGTCTCTTTTGTCTTTGCTGCATAGATATGGGACTCTTCCGCCCCTGCAAATATTTTCCTATTCCAAAGCCTGGAGCATATCCCATATCTTGCATCATACGTTGGGCTGAATCAGAATAGTCATTACTCAATTTAAATCCCATATCCTTTAAAAGGTCTCTTCCCCAAAGGGAGATAGGGAGCTCAAGTACATATGGCTGCATTTCTCCTGAGTGGCCTCTTGGTCCTGCCACTTTAATAATCTTGCACTCATATCTGGAGTCTTAGCATAACCCAGGCCTTGAAGTGTTTGAGAAGAGGCTTGTATGGGCCAACCTGAAGGCCAGTCTTTCTTTGCTATGATACTCCTATCTGCCCCAGTATCCAAAAGGCCCAGGATCTTTTTACCATCAACTTTTAACTCCAAGATGGGGCATTGGTCCAAATACAAGGAGAGAAAAGTCAGATCCATGCCCGTGGACCCAAAACCATCTTTTCCTCTCTCTCGATCCTTTGCCGCATAGCGATCATGTAAGCTCGGCAACATGATCAACTGAGCAATTCTATCTCCAGGAGAGATAGCTGTTATACCACGGGGGGAGGCTACCATGATCTTAACCACTCCTGTATAATCTGGATCTATAACTCCAGGATGGACAATAAGTCCTCTCAAGGCTGATGATGACCTCCCTAACAGCAAACCAACTGTACCAGGTTCAAGGGGTCCTTTAAAATCTGTTTCAATTAGCTGGACCCCCATTTGGGGCATTAATACGAGTCTGGTGGTGGAGCAGAGGTCCAATCCTGCTGAGCCTGCAGTGGCTCTCTGCGGTCTCTCGGATGGCGGAGGGTTGGCCATCTCTCTTGATTCTGTTCTTTGTCCTGATTCTCTACTGCCCCATATATTTGTGGGCCCTGGGGTCTTGGGCCCCGCTGTCCATTTTTTGGACGAGCGCCACCATAACCTTGAGTCAAAGGCTGGCCATGGATGTCTGTCACTGAACGGCATTCATTAGCCCAATGGTTCCCTTTTTTACATTTTGGGCATAACCCCGGCCGCCTGGGGCGTTGTACACTTCCTGTACTTTCTGTACTCCTTCCCCCTGGGCACTGTCTTTTAAAGTGTCCCATCTTGCCACACTTAAAACAAACTCCTGAACTTCCTCCACCTTTTCTGGTCAACTGTACTACGGCGGCAGCAAGACCAGCATTAGTTAACGACCCTCCAAGTTCTCTACACACTTTCATCCAGGCTTCTAGCCCTTTGTTCTTGTAAGGGGTGATAGCGGCTCTACACTCTTTGGTACATTGTTCATAAACTAACTGTTTTATTAGTGGCATAGCAGCATCCAGGTCACCAAAAATCTTTCCTGCCGCTTCCACCAATTGTGCCACAAAGGTTGAAAAGGGCTCCATGGGGCCCTGTAGAATCTTAGTTAAGTTCCCACTCACCTCCCCTTTGTTAGGAAGGGATTTCCAAGCCTTGAGAGCTGTCTGGTTTATTTGTTCATAAACCTGATTGGGATATCCTGTCTGCTGGTTGGCAAATCTCCCCTGCCCAAGCAGCATATCTCTATCCCAGGCTGGATTTCCATTTCTCTGATTAATGCCTGCTTGCTCAGTGGCATACTCAATCAAGAAAGCTTTCCAGTCTAAGTATTGCTCTGGACTTAAGCAGGCGCAGGCCAGGCCACTCCAATCACTCGGAGTCATACAATGTCTGCTTAATGCTTCTACTTGAGCCAATGTAAAAGAAGCGGTAATGCCATAGGTATGAACCGACTCTGCAAGGGATTTAACTACTTTAAAATCAAGTGGTTCCTCATACCTGTTCCCTTGTGGGTCTTGGTATACCGGATAGGCAAACTGTAATTCTGTTCTTACTTGTGTCCACATCCCTGGGCAGAAAGATCTCCCTACTTTCAGGGACTGAACAGGCTGATCTATCTGAACGGCTTCTGGGTATGGAGGGGGAGTTGAAGGCGCCGCAGCATCGGCTTTACTTACACCAACCGCCGCCAATGTGGCTGAAGGCGCCGCGGCAACAGCTTCACTTACACTGACTGCCGCCAACGTGTCTTTCTCTTTTACCTTTTTCTTTTCTCTTTTTCTAATAGCAGTCCTCTCCAACTGTTCTATTAGAGCGTGTAGCTCCCCTTCAGAATCCGTGCCCTCTGAGTCCTCAAAATCTCTAAAATCTCTAGGATCGGGATAGAGAGGGACCTTCTTTTTGCTTCCCTTTTCACTGTCTGCCTGCTCAGATCTTTCGCCTTTGTTACTTCCCTTTTCACTGTCTGCCTGCTCAGATCTTTCCCCTTGCAGCAGTTCCAAGGCTGATCCTCCCTCCTTGATTGCGTTACAGCATCTCTGATCTTCTAAACAACTCCTCACCATCTTCCAAATCGGTCTTACTCCATGCTTCAGAGTACCTTGCTCCCAAGCAAAACCCAAGTCTCTGCCTAATTTGTCCCAGCAGGATACCATAAGATTCCCAGACACCGCAAACCACGGAGCCACGGAGTCGCATTCATTCAAAAATCTCTCTAGGGTTGACTTCTTAAGTTTCAAATTCCTAGCTAAAAGTAGCTCCTGAAGAGCCAGAAAAATTGGATGTGACTGAGACAATCCCATGATTAAAAATTTACTTTCAGTTCGCAGTTTCCCCACGAAACTTTACCTTTTGTTCACTATTTCCACGAAACTTTACCTTTTGTTCGCTATTTCCACAAAACTTTATTGTCCCAATTTACCCCGGGAACTTACCAGTGCACTGCCCCTGACTGCAGGAGTTCTGAGTCTTTTCTGGTTCCCCGTATGGGCCACCACTTGTTGCATCCCCCTTGACCAGCAAGGATGACGCAACTTGCAAAAGCTCTTCTCCAGCAAGGACGACGCAACTTGCAAAAGCTCTTCTCCAGCAGTTTATTCAGGTCCCTTGAAAACAGTCTTCTGAATGCCCAGGCAGACCCAACCCACAGGCTAAATACTATATGAACAGCCAATCAAGTAAAGCCACGTGGTGCTATCTTAGAGGCCCATGTATGCGGAAGCAAGCCAGATCAGCAGTCTTAGCCAAATATGGACTTGTTTACCACAGAGAGCGCTCACCATCAGGCTGGTGGAAGGCGGAAACCGGTGCATTTTTAGGGCGCGGCACGTCGCCGCTCTCTACAAAGCACCTCATCTGCTGTGCTGTCTCCCCACCCTTGGACAAGGCTCTCTTCTGCTACCTTTCTTTTCAGCCATGCCTGCTTTCCCTCCTATGATCACCACTCCTTAACCCCTTGCAAACATTAACCATATCTCATTTTCCACTTCTTGACATTGTAAGAATGTTGTATAAATGGAGTCATATTGTCTGTAGTCTTCTAACTGGCGGCTTTCACTCATTGTGAATCTTTTGATGCCTACCCATGTTGCATCATAGGTGGATAGCTCCTTTTTGTTGCTTATTAATATTCCATAGCCTGGAGGTATCACATCTTAACAACATACTCTTTGAAGGACACAGAAAAGGGGTGGTTTGTGGTTTGAGGCTATTGTAAATAAAACTAATATAAATATTTTCACATTAACAGAAAGTTCCTACATCATATGGTAATTCATAGAGCCTTCTCACATAATTTCTTTAAAAATTATTTCTTCACTTTCTGAGATTGTAATTTTACATCACCCCCACTTCCCTTTCTTCCTTTTAAGCCCTCCCATATATTCCTCCTGTCTCTCTATCAAATCTGTTACCTTTTTTTCATTAATAGCTGTTAGTACATATATGTATACCCATAAAGTCTCACCCATGTGGCTGCCTAAACATGAGGCAACAATAGACCACTATGTGTGTGTATGTTCATATATATGTATATACACACATATATGTATATGTGTTTTAAGGATCAGTGAGATGACTCCAAGAAGAGGGAACACGACACAAAAGCCAACAACCTGAGTTCCATCCTTGGAATCTCCAGGGGTTGGATGGAGAAGACTACTGAAAATTGTCCTCTGATCTCTACACATGTGCCTTGGTACATGTCCCCACATGCATGAATATGCACATGGACGCATACACATACATAACACAGTAAATAAGTATAATGCATTTTTAATTGTTTTAGCTATTCTTCTCCCATTGCATTTTCACCTCATTTTAAAAAATGATCTTTTTGATATCCCTCAAAAGACCTTCCTAGGATACTGGTTGGAATCACATTAAAGTTATCTCTCACCATGTGCCTGATGCCTTTGCTCTATTGATCTGTGAAGGGTGTCTCTCTCTCTCTGTCTGTCTGTCTCTTCCTATCTTTAGATACAAGTTTATTTCATTCATCACTGCTCCAAACTTTTAAATAGAATTCTGTGCACTTTCCTGGTCTCACAACAACTTGATTTTCTTTGCTTAATTTGAAGAGATTGTACACTTGTTGTGGTTGTGAGACACTGTGTAGCCCAGGCTAGCCTGGGCCTTGTGGTAATCATCCTGCTTCAGACTCTCACATGTTTTGGGTTATTTCCGGAGATTGTAAGTGTGTTGTCCTATAAATTTTAGCTCCTGAAAGATTAATGCTAGTGTATAAAAGTATAATTAATTTTTCTGTTCCTCACATTATATGACTTAGCTGCATTTACTCATTTCTAGGACCATTTTGTAAGCTTTTTTGGAACTTTGTGTTTAAACTGTTACTGTCATTGTCATCCCTAAAACAGTCTCTTTGCTCCCCACATTTCCGTATTGTCATCTTGATGTATATCTCACTGAAAAGGAATGCAGCAATAAGTTATTCCATTTTATTCCAATATACAGAAATGTTGTAAGTGGCAAGCTTCACTTATTAGCATTTACTCTCTAGTGATAAATTCAAGTTGATTCTGATACCTCTATTTTTCCACCTGCTGTGTTTTCCTGGGTTATTATCTGTGTTCATTGCTATGACAAAATGCCTGGCAGAAGCAACATCAAGGAGGAAGGGTATATTTGTTCTTGCAGTTTCAGTACATCATGGCAGGGAATGCCTGGTGGGAGATTGTGGCAGCATGGGCGTGTGCTCACACCTTGACAGATCAGTAAGCATAGAGATGAGGCAGGAGCCAGGGCAGATATAACATCCAAAGTTCAATTCTAAGTGACCCATTTCTGCCAACTATGCCCCAATGATCCAAGCTCCCAAATACTACTAGAGCTGAAGACCAGTGTTCACATAAAGAGCCATGGGAGTTTCCAGTCCTGGCCATGACACTACCAACGTATTTATTGGCTGGTTTTTGTTAACTCAATGGGGTGTCTCCCTTCTTTTCTTCATGTGGTTTTCCTTAAAAAATGTATGCACAACCAAGCAAAGTCTAGTTAATGTAATCCATTCCCGCTGTAATAAACACAAGGGCTGTGGGATATTTGATCCTTTCTCTATAATTCACAACATAATTGTCTGTTGCTGGCATTATTGAACTGTTGGGCTGCTTCTAAGCCTATTCAGATTCAGCCTTGCTGTAAGAAGTGTTTTCTGTAACTGTCTGTGTTGTCAGTCTGTCTCTGCTTAAGTTCAATAGCTGTCCTCTTCTTCCTGAGTGAGCATCTTTGTACATGCAGAGCCAGAGCCTGTTTCATTTTGCTGAGTGTGTGTGTGTGTGTGTGTGTGTGTGTGTGTCAGGGGTGGGGAGCTTGACACTGAGCTGCATCCCTGGCTTAGTAGCTTCTTCTAAAATAGTCTCTCAGTATTTACCATTTTCCAGTTCTTCCATGTATATCTATAAATGGATTCACTATGGTCCAAGATTGAGGACTGGATAGACCTTCAGCTTCCTCCCTCTGTACCTTTAGTTGTCCACCTCAGTGGGTTTACAGCGTGAGCTATTCCCTTTGAACATGCTTAACTGAAGCCCATTTGGCATGCCCAGGGGCTAAACAAGCAGAAATTATTGTCAGTCACAGAGGAGAGGGGGAGCTTAGCTACAGACTGACATTTTAAGGGGTCACTTCTCCTCATGAGGACCCTGGAGTGGCTGCTCTGCACTGTCTCCCCCTCTGTTCTTAATCTTGGGTTGGTTCCTTTCTTCAGTTTGGCCATCGGCAGAAAGCACTCACAAATAGATCAAGTCCTGTGTGCACTTAACATCTAATGACTCACATGGTAGCTCCAAAATACTCTCAGAGAATTCTGTCCCCTCCAAATAGCTCATGGGGAATCACTGGGGCCTTTGCTCCCTTGGTGTTGAGACAAGGTGTGACATCGGCTGTGCTGTCTTATCAGTCCGTGTCTGGGTTCTGCATCCTGGCTGCTGTGCCTTCTCCCCATGACTTCCATCTAAAGGGACGCTAAGGGTCTGCATCTCATTTCCCTGACAAAAATGTCAACGGCATTATCTTACACATGTGTTGTACAGATAAGGGCAAGTCCCGTTAAACAGTCTGCTCCACTCACTTTGGGTTTACCAGCTTATGTCTTTATTTTTAATTCGGCAAAACCGCAGTCTTTGTCACAGAGGTGACAAAGCCAATCCAAGTCACTGGTACCAGAGGTGACAGAGTCACCTTCCACAATATGGGATTGTGATTCACTCAAGAAATGGAGTCATCAGTGAGAAAAAAAAAAAGCCATCTTTCTTTCCTCCAAGTATATCAAATCTTGTTTGGTTTTGCTCTAAATTTCCCCACAAAATCGCCAGCCTGGCCAGCCACTTGCAGGGAGCAAAGAGATTCACCTCTATACACTTGGCCAAGGTTTCCTACTTTATTTCCCCTTTCAAGTGTAACAATGAGAATTTTTGCTCAACTACGTTGATAGCAAAAACAAGGTCATCTTATGTGATGTGCTCTGAGTCCACCCTCCTGCCAGACACAGTGCCCTGTGCTCTGCTTAGCTCCTGTGGCCAGCCCCTCTCCCCAGGGACAGCTACTCAGGACAGGTGTGGCACTGGAATCTGGAGATAAGAATGTCTCTAAAATCACCAACCTTGGACAATCCCTAGCGGGATTTTGATTGATTTATACGAACTCTAACCTGAGCATTAGACTTCTGTCCAGCTGCTGGTACATTCAGAGCTTCTGTGTTCACAGTCCTAAGAGCTCTGCAAACAGCCAGACTGCCAAAGTCCTGGTCTTAACCTGCACTGTGCCTAGCAGAAAGTAGCACTCCCTGGGGATGTGGCAGGCAGGGAGGCTTCCTTTCTGTTCACTTCCACAACCGCTTAAAGAAGGAAGGTGGAAGCAGGAGCTGGAGAAATGCTCAGTTTGTAAAGCGTTCCTTATGAGGACCTAAACTGGGTCCCCAGGATCCATGAAAAAAAAAAGGAGGGAAGAAAAAAGCCAGGTGTGTCAGCACACACTTGCAATCCAGACTGGAGAGGTGAACACAGGATTCCCAGGACTCCCTGGCCAGTCAGTGCAGCCTACTTGCACACTGATGTACACACACATGGATGCGCACATGTACCCCATACATACGACCATGCATACATATGTGTGTTCATAGACATACCCCCAGCCCCCCCAAAAAAAAACTAAAAAAAGAAAATAGCTGTGGATGACTAAGCTTTTCCTTTCTTCACAGTAGATCCAGATAAATAAAGGGAAACAGAAACTGACAAGCTCTCCTGCTTTCCAGAGAGGGATGTGTGGCCAGCAGAAGTAAGCAGAGTTCACAAGGAAGAATCTTTATTTTCTTAGCAATGGAAGCATGCAGATGGAAACAGATGAGAGCCATGAATAAACAGGGTCCTGCTGGAGAAGGACTCAACTAGGGAGAGGAACTTCTTAAGATTGGAATGAGGGTGGAATGTTCAAGGACTGCAGACCCCGGGAGCTTCAATAACTGTACCAAGTTACCTATACACCTTCATGGCATGATAAATAGAACCATGCCCTATCTAGGCAGAAAAAAAAAAAAAACACTCAGAATCCCACCTCTAGTCTCTTTTGTATTACATGATGCACAGGCTGCGGTGAAAACTCTGTGTGTTAGAGTGAAAAACGCCCATGGGCTTTGCTAATGATGGCCGTGTCTGTATAATATGGAATATGGCAAGCAGCTCAAAAAGGTAGGTAGGTAGATAGATTTATAGATAGATAGATAGATAGATAGATAGATAGATAGATAGATAGATAGAT
>CAJQZJ010000583.1:0-37457 GCA_907164525.1 Lophiomys imhausi
AAAAAAAAATCTTGATTTAAGATAACATCTTTGAATGCCATATTCTGCAGATCTCAAGGGGTTTTTGAAGATGCCCTATCCATCTCTTGTATTTAGATAAGCAAATGTTGCTTGTCTCTTAGCAACTTGATTACTGGGTAGTTTAGAGAATATCTGTGATAGACTGTCATAGTAGCCAACAAAGAGACATGTTTGCATGACTAGGAGTTTGTTTTAACTATCCTAGACCGTTTTAGACGGTTGGTATCAAGAGGTCAGAGCTTCACATTTTATTTTTAAGTATCTCTAGGTATGATACCATTGGGAAGCATTACCTTTAAATTTGTATCAATATACAAAGATCTATTCAATTGTGGTTAAATATACTCTAATTATGTATCAATATACCAAGATCAATGCCTATGTAGCCCAATATAATCTTAATATTACGTCCATATGCAAGGGTCAATACCATTGTGGCCAACTATAATCTTAATTTTGAATCAATATACAAAGATCAATACCGATGTAATCCAATACAATCTTATTTTTGCACAATAAACAATGGTTGAACAACATTCTTAGTTTAAGGCTGTGTTAGCAGATAGCTGACATATCGCAAAAACGGTTCTTTCACATTCTGCACTGAAAACATCTCTTTTTTTTTTTTTTCATCTATCTTAGGCCATTCTCAGATGTTCAAACTACAAGTAGAATTCTTCTTTGTATTTTACTATATGGGACTTAACATAAGATGAGACATGTTAAGTTTCTTGTTGTTTGTACTCCTTACAATCCTAACATAGAATTTTAAATTGCAGGGTGGAGGCTAGTCTTAAAATTGTTCAATAAGAACTTGCCTTGTTCCCTCCATCTTTGCAGAATGCCCAACCCAGACTGTGTGTTTGGGTCTCCCTTGGGGAGAATGCTACCCAAAGCAACAAGTTCTCCTTGAAGCAGTCTCATTATCTTGAAGATGGCCATAACCGGTCTCAATGCTAGCCCTTTGACTCTGTGTTCATTGTCTGCTTGTTTTAGTAGCGGCTTTGGCTCTCAGTTCCTTATGCTGCCAGGTGTCCCCTTTACTACTGATGCTGGTGTCTTTTCTCCATGCAGGAGTGCTTCCTACTCATCTGGGCTGTAGATGGTGGTTTCATGGACCAAACCTAGAGGTGGGGCTTTCACTAGCCCTGTTCTTCTTTCAGATGTGTCAGCACATAGTCTGTCATTCTCACGGCTGTCTAAACCTTTATAGGTTCTGATTTCATTATTTAACTTCTCAACAGATTTAGTCAGTAGACTTTTACAAGTCAGAGATCAAAACAGTAAATGAAATTAGCAGACTCGGACAACGGCTCAGCAAGTAAAGCATTTGCCATGAAAACTTGCCTGAGTTTGCTCCCAGAAACCCATATAAATGTGAAAAGAGAGAACTTTGTTCACAAAGTTATTCTCCGACCTCCATGGTGGCAGGTACACACACGCGTACACACACACACACACACACACACACACGTAAATAAAAAAATTTAAAAATGGTAATGGAAACACCAGAAATATTAAAGCAAATGTTGTGTGACTTTTCCTGATCAAGCGTCTGTTTACCCAAGATGGAGCACACACAACAACCCCCCATCCCTCAACAAAAAAAAATTCCCCCCAAATCTAGCTGGAGAATGAGTAAGAGGCTGTTTATAGGGAACATGGGCAGCTTTCAGCAGTTAAGCCATTGCAGGAGAATTGTTCTTCCCCCAGCAATTGGTAAGTGTTTACAAACCTTCAGAGAGGGGAGGAGAATCATGAGCCCTCCTCCACTTCCAGGAGAGATGTACAGGCCCAGGCTTGTGTGGGTTTCCTGTAGGCAGTCACAGTAGGGGCTATCATTTCAAGATGCCAGTAGCCATATCAGGCAACAACTGTGCCTGTCCCAAGCAGAGTTCCACAAAAGGCAGAATGTAGGGTTCATGCCCACATGAGAAGGGGTCTGTCGTGGTGTGCTTTAGGGTGCATACTTTCTCAGTGCTGCCGTTCAGATACTGGCTGTTTGCCTCTCTGGTTTCTAAGTGCATTATGCTGATCATGCACTCATGTTCTCTTGTGTTAGACTTTCACATGCAATTAGGTGAATGATAATTTAAGACATATTCAAAACGTGGACGTTGATGAAAGAGTCTCTGTATAGGCTGTAATCACAGAATGTCACTTAAAAGCCCTGTAATTTCATTAGAAAGAAAATTAGATGTGGATTATAAAGCTATTCATCCTTTTCACTTACTTTATTTCTGCTTTTCTACTTATGATAAAAAGTAAAATGACATTTTGAATATACAAGCTTTCATGATACATCAGAGTTAAAATACATTGACATATACTTTTCATTTGTTAAGATTCTAGGATTAGAAAATCTTCTGTTAATAATAATAGACTATACAGTACAAGTCGAAAGGTCTTTCCTTAGCATTTCATATTTATGTTATAAAAGTTCGATTTCAGTACAATTTTACATGCAAAAAAATACGTATATATTTATTTTGACTTCCAAGCTTGGGGAATGTTGAAGCTTGAGGACAAAATAAATCCTCATTTAATGAACTATTTTAAGATGTTAGCTGCCCTGTAGGAATTGATGGCCTCTTAGTTATTCATATTTGGGGATTATAGGGGGCCAGCAGTAGATTCTTTACTTTTTTTTTACTACTGTTTTACTTACTAGATTTTCTTACTGTTACTTTTTAACAGTTCTGTGGAAAAACCTGAAGTAGAAATGCTGTTGAAGATCAGCATTGGCTTTTCATTTCAGTTCATTTTATCAAACAGTGCCTGCTGTGCACACAGTTTCAGTGATGCACAGTGAGTGTGACTTCTGTAGGCCGTCACAGGTGCTGTCGTTTCGAAGCTAAGTCCTTGATTCCTATGTGGACATAATGGATAAGGATTGCCTTGGGGACAGTAGAACATTGTATGTATTTCAGTTGTTTGACTCCCGTAACATACTGCCTTGAACCACGTGTAGAGCTCAGGACTCTACTAATCAGCAATTCTGGATAGTTGAGCAAATCTCCACGCTGCTGTCAGCTGCTGGATTGAAAAGACTGTTCAATCTAGAGTCTCCCGAGGCCTATGGCAAACTCTTCTCTGCTCCATGTTATGTTTCCTGCACAGTCAGCCTGCTCTGAACCTACTCACAGCATTGACCAAGGGTTCCAAGAGAGGTCGTGGACAAACCCATAAGATCTGTGCTCATATCAAGCAGATCATCAATTCCACCACATTCTGTTGTCTTAAGCTAGTAATAGGGTCAGTTCAATGTAAAGAAATTGGGACATAAACTGTATCTTATAATCTAGCTGGAATGGAATTCTTATGTATGAGAGTCAGAGGCAAGGTTGAATCTAAATACAAAAGGGACTCATTGTATGCACAAAGACCTGGAAAATATTCATGGAAAAGAAAGTTAAACTGAAAGAAAATTAGACACTCTGTCTTTATATGACTGTGTGTGTGTGTGTGTGTGTGTGTGTGTGTGTGTGTGTGTGTTAGTTTAACTTGCTAAATAGTAGAATTGTAGATTCTTCATTCCTTTGGATATTAGGGTCTTCTTTAACCCTTATCCACTAAGTTCTCTTATTCTGTCTTTATCCTCTGCTGTTCTGTTTCTTGAGAGAATCTCTTTTGTTTTGTTTTTGTTTTTTTATGTTTATTTATTACTTCAAGTTACATCTCCACACAGTCCTCTCTCTTCACCCCTCCGGGTCCCACTCTCCCACCCTCTCCCCCAAGTCCCCCCATCCTACTTCTCCTGAGTGGGTTGCCCCTACATATCAGCCCCCTCAGTTCAACAGTCATATGAGGGTTAAGAACTTCCTCTTGCACTGGGGGCCTGTATGACAGCTCCATTAGGCCAAAGTGTCCCACTAACAGGAAATAAGGTCTATGTTCCTGTTCCTTTTGGTGTGTTCATTGTAGGATAGTTATCCTGTACTACATGGCTAAAATCCAATTATAAGTGAATAGATGCCGTGAGTCTGGGTTAGCTCACTCAGGATGAGCTTTTCTAGTTCCATCTATTTGGCTGCAAATTGCATGATTTCCTTGTGAGAATCTCTTTAATGTGCTTCTCATCCTCTTCTTTTAATGCTGTAAATTATGCTACCCTAAAATATTTGATGCAAATGTTATTCACATTCACTGTGAGGGCATCTTAAACTCCCCAAAGAAGTGTTTGCTGTATTTACTTAGTTTACAGTGTTCACTGTTGATGTCTGACTAGCAGTTAACAGTTGGAGATGTCCTTTCCTTGGTAAGGTAAGGACATCACCTTATCCTCCAATTTTTAGCCCAAGTAGTTACTTTCGATCTGCATTAAAATTTTATAAAGCTGAATGAACAAGCCTATGACATTGCATCAGATCTCCTGAATGGAGCTTGTTGGCAAGGCACTTCCTCACTGAGCCATCCCAAGATATCTGGGCTTTTTTTAGAGTGAGCTGGGGATATTTCCTCTAGGGTACTTATTCCCCAACTTCTTCCCTGTGTCTAAAGTAAACACAGTGCATTTCCATTGCATACACAGTACCTTAAAAACAACAGTGGTGCCTAAAGAGATACCTGTCCATTTCTTTTTGGTTGTGGAACAGATTATGGTGCTATTTCTGTTAAGGTAAAAGGAATCAGTAACTTTAGTCTCCACATAGAACAGGAGAACAACTCAGAAACCTTTATCCAGCTTCAATTCCTATTTTCTATTGTGTCTTGATCCTACTCAATAAAGGTTTTGTTTTGAAATCAAATGTCTGTGTATGATGAACCTTATGTTGTTCCTAAGATGAGCCTTCCCTCTGTTAATCATTTGAATGCTAGTCTTAGTAGAAAACCCACTTACATCAAAGGATGATTCTGCGATCTAGCACACATTAAAATTTTCTTTGATCCATGGAGTAACCATTGTAAACTACTGCCTAATGGGGAGACTTTACCAGGGACAGGTAGGAGTTGGACAGGCCCTTATCTCAAAAGGCCCCAGGTGCCAGTTATCAGTTTCTTATCACAAACAAGAAGTTGTTAGCTTTTAGCTAACAACCCACACAGAACCACCTGCCACAAGTGCTTCTTCTTACTAGTCCTGAACCTGCTGGAATGTGAGGGACTTTTAGACAGTTTCCAAGATTATATTATTATTGTTGTTGTTGTTGTTATTGGCAGGCCCTCACCATGTGGCCCAGGTTGGACTTGTACTCTGGATCCTCTGCCGCAACTTCCTGAGTGATGGAATTATGGAAATTTATTACCATGCCTCTCACAAAAATTCCTAGTGGAGAATGGTACTGGGTGCTGGGTAGCAGGGAGTGAGTTCATGAATGAGAGATTCTTGGTGGAGGACATCAGAGAGAAGGGTTAAGACCACTTTATCAGATATCATAGTTACTTTTCTATTGCTGTGAGAGACAGCATGACCAAGGCAACTTATAAAGAATACACTTAATTGGGAGCTTGCTTACAGTTTGAGAGGGTGAGTCTGTGACTATCATGGCGGGAAACATGGTGTCAGGCAAGCAGGTACAGCAGTAGATGAGAGTTTAATTGCTGATCTATAAGTTGGAGGCAGAGAGGAAAGAGGCTGGAGCTGGCATGGGCTTTTGATACTTCAAAGCTCAACCATAGTGACACACCTCCTTCAACAAGCCCACACCTCCTAATCTTTACCAAAACAGCTCCACCAGCTAGAGATCAAGCATTTAAATATATGAGCTTATTATGGGGGCCATTTTCACTCAAACCATCACGCAGTAGAAAACTGTATGGGCCAATGATTGTTTGTAGAAGCCCTTTCCAAACACTGCTGCTTGGGAGGAGTCCTTTTCAACCATGGGTAAGCCTGTGTGTCAACCTGCAAGCTCAGGAGTCATATGCCCTAGTCAGAAGACAAATAGGTTGATAAAGGAAGAATGTTTTCTGCTCAGTATCATCTCACTGTGGAGAGTTCTAGTTACAAAAGTCTTTATGGAGTTACTTTAGGAGGTTGAGAGTTGCCCGCTGTGATGGCGCATGCCTTTAAACCAAGCACTTGGGAGGCAGAGGCAGGTGGATCTCTGTGAGTTCAAGGCCAGCCAGGGCTGTTACATAGAGAAACCTTGTCTTGAAAAAACAAAAACAAACAAACAAAGAAAGGAGACTGGGAGTTAAGAAAGACAGCTAGCAGTAGGAGACAACTGCATGAAAGTCATGATACTTTTACCTGGGGTAGACCATTCATGTATTTATTCACTCATTCATTCATTCATTCAGTAAAGGTTGGGTCCTTGAAGGGAAGCTGGAAGGTCAGATAAACTCTGCTGTGTGTTTTCTACTGTATGGTTTCCTCAGATGAAAAGGACACCTACTTCCCGGCATTGTAGGCTATAAGCACTTGGTTCCTTGTGTGGTGGTGTTTGACAGATAGTTAACTTTTGACTTGCTTGATGGCCCTTTCCTATGAATTGTTTGTGTGCCTGGTGGCACTACTTATGGATGTCATGTGCTATGGGCCTTCCTAGGGTGCCTATAGTGTTTAAATGACAAACACATAAAGACAGAAAGCAAAGCTCTTTCAGTTAGGTAGGTGAGAGCCTCTTTGGGGTACTCAAAGGCAACACAGCAGACATTTGGAATATTTTCCCATTAGATTTGGCCTTCTAGTTAATGGGCCTTCCAGGTTATCATTGTCTGCTATTACTCTCAGCCCATCTGGCCATAGCCAGGAGTTAGCTTGACTGTCCACATGTTTTATTGTAGCCTGGAAGAATACAGAAGACCTTTTCTACTGTATGGTAGAACTGAAGTTTCCACAAATGGGTCTGGTCTGCCACAACCCTCTGCCCTTTGCACCAGCAGAAAGACCACCATAACTCACTTTGGGTGTGGTAACAGCATCACTCTCCATAGCTTCCTACCACTTGTGTCAGCTCAGAAGTCAGGGCTACATTCCATTTCTGGTTGTGCGTAAAGTCCTAGCAAGCATAGTATAGTGGGTTCCTGGTGATTTCTTTTGTCTTAGTCCATAAAGTGTGTCACTGAGCTCCTTCAGCTTCATCTTAGGGGCCTAGGTGCTTGCAAGATAGCCTGAGGAACTCCATTATGCTCTGTTTCCCCTGTTTAAAAAAAAAAAAAAAAAAAGCCAGTCAAGGAGCTCTCCTGTATTTAACACACCTGTCATGTATTACATAACCACAAAATCTGGTACTTGGGGGTTTTAGGAACAGAGGTGAGAGAGTCATCATGGATGTGTTTCACTTCAAGCAGCCATGCTGTTGGAGATGGTGGTGCTGAGTGAAAGCGTCTGGGTTCTAAACACTAACCTCAGGTGTGCTAACTCTACTCTCTGGGGCCCTACTGGAGAACTCAATCCAAGGAGAAGGCAGTAGTCAGGCCTTGAGACTAGTGTCTCACACCTGTATCACTGACAGCCACTGGAAGGCAGCAATGAGTGACAGCAAAGGTCCAGATTTAGGGAATTGGGTCATATTTCAGTTGGGTTGGGGGGGGCAGACTTGGCTATAAGCTATCCTAAGCTACCTGGACTTCTTGGGAGCAAGTGCCCAAAAGAATACAGAGCCTCAAACCTAAAGATTCCTACTAAGCAAGTTCAGAAGTTAGGAGTGGGTAAAGGAATACGGTAAGACTGATGAGAAAGGAAAACCAATGGCTTCAGTGAAGGAAGGGAACCAGAAGGACAGTCTACCTCAAGTCCTAGGGGTTAGGTGAACTAGAACAGGCACACAGAAGAGAAAGCACCAAGGGCAAAGCAAGCCGGAGTGTGTGTTGAGGAGCAATGGCAAGTTATGAACGTTGGTTCTCTGGGGCAGCAATACCCTCGAAAAAGTGTCTCCATTCCAAGAGACCATGAGAGCAAGGGTAGCAGGTTTGCATATAAGCAACCATGCCTATGGCCTGCCTACCTCTTACACTAGGTCCTTTTTGATTACCCTGTATTTTTTTCTTTCTCGGTCTGTTGATTTCAAGGGGAAAAAACTCACTGAAGTTGTAGAGAAAGGGAAGATGATAGGTCATTCTAAGATACCATTAATGAACTCTTAGTCTGAAGTGAAGTTGAACTTGACTCTGAGGCCTTACTGGATAGTATTTCTTTAGAAAGACAGCTCTCCTTTCTTTGATAACTTTAGTCCTCCCAACTTTAAATACTGGTAAAACTCACAGAAAATATCCAGTAGAACAAACAAACAAAATAGGTTTGTTTTGTTGTTGTTTTGTTTTGTTTTGGCAAGTTTTTATATGGCAACTGAGGAAGTTTCAATTAATCTAGAAATTTAAT
This sequence comes from Lophiomys imhausi, assembly GCA_907164525.1. NCBI lineage: Eukaryota > Metazoa > Chordata > Mammalia > Rodentia > Muridae > Lophiomys > Lophiomys imhausi. The sequence goes on from CAJQZJ010000583.1 coordinate 8,288, forward strand.
GTCAGTTCTAGGAGGCCAGCAGAAGGCTATGTTTCTAAGGCTTATGGTGGCTGAGTGTTCAGCAGTTTCTCAAGCCTCTTAGTTTCAGGAATTTTTAATTTTCCTCTTCTCTGTGGTCCATAATACATCAGGAAAATAAGTTGAGTACACTTACTTGACCTTGTACTGGTTGGCAAGGCAGCATGGGGTCAAGAAGTTTGAAGTTAGGCATATGTAGGTTACTAGCTGTGCTATTTGGTTAAATTATTTGATCTTAAATGTAATTTTTTAACTATAAAATAAAAATCTTTAACTCAGAAAGTTTGTGAGATTTGTGTAAGCATTAAGTAAGATAATATAATCATGGCACTTAATGCTTGGTTAGCATATAACCGATGTTAGTACTACTGTTACTAGCTAACTGTTGTTACTCCTGTTTTTGGAGGTCTGTGTAGGGACAGCATCCACAATCCACACCAGGAGACCCTATCATCACTGCCTTCTTGTGTTCTGCCTACTCCTGGTGAGTGAGGAAGTGAGAATACTAGCTATTAAATGTTCTCAGCTCTTTTGAGCACAGTAATGACTGAAAAGAAAATGAATCTAGATTTCCCATTCTTATAACCAATTATAAGTTGGTGGCTTGCTTTCTCTCTCTTTTTTCCATCAAAAGATATTTATTTGGAAAAATACTACTGCATATTAAAATAATTTTTAAAGATACAAAGTAAAACCTCTAAAGCTCTATATCCCAATAAAATTCTTTGTATTTTTGTGGACCTCACTCTGCTGTGCGTATTGTAACATCTGTGTCATTTTACTTAAACTTTTACACTTAACATATCTTAAACATTTTAGGCTGTTTTATTTTTTTTTAAATATCAGTTTAATTAAGGTATAATTTGTTTCCAACAAAGCATATATCCTTTGAGTTTGGTAATTATACATCCCTGTGTGAGCACCTCTGAGAACAATTCTGTCATGCACAGGATCCCTTTTGTTTCTCTGATGAACTCGTCCTCTAGCCACTATAGTTTGAACATTCTAGAGTTGATATTCTTTAGTGTATTCTGTCTGGCTTTCTTAGTTCAGCAGAATATCTTGAGATGTCCTCATAGTGATAACCATTTCAATAGTTTCTTCTTTTTATTGATGAATTACATTTTCTACACTGATCTGTCATTGTTTAGCTATTAATCTGTTCATATTTGTGCACATTATTTTCAGTTTGGACTGTGTGGTAGTTTGAATAAGAAGTATCCCAAATAGTCACTGGCATCTAAATTCTTGGTACCCTAGTTGGTGATGCTATTCGGGGAGGTTTGAGAGGTGTGTCCCTGTTGGAGGAAGAGTGTCATTGGGGCTTTTCAGAGTTTAAAGCCCCTTGTCACTTTCAGTTCTCTCTTTGTACCTCATGCTTATTGTTGAGAATATGAATTCTGAGCTTCCTGCTATGGCCACGGTACCTACCCTTGCTGCCATGCTTCCCACCATGATGAACTCTTCTCCCTCTGGAATTATAAGCCAAAATAAGTTTGTTTCATAAGTCACTTTTGATCCTGGCGTTCTATCACAGCACCAAAAAGTAACTAATACAGGCTACTGTAATCGAAGCTGCTAGTATTGTTAGCTTGCAGTTGTTCATGTGGATGTAGGTTTCGTGATTAACATAGTTCTTTTAAAATTCCAAACTGCTCTCTAATATAGTCAGACCATTTTCCATTCCCACCATCATGAATAAGAACAGGTCATCCCACATTCTGATCTTCTCTTCAGTCCATGCTGTGATCTCTGACATCACAGTTTTGTTTTTTTCCAGAATGCCTTATTGATAGTTATGCTTTTTTGTTTTGTTTTTTGACACAGGGTTTCTTTCTGTAGCCTTGGCTGTCCTGGAACTCACTCTGTAGCCCAGGCAGGGCTTGAACGCACAGATATCCACCTGCCTCTGCCTCCTGTGTGTTGGGATTAAAGGAGTGTGCCCCCACATTTTTATTCACTTAGCATACTTTACTACCTTTGAGGTTTTCCCACACTTGTGCCTTTGTTACCCATTCATTTCTATTGTCAAATAGTATGTCTTCACATATATTGTTTTCTTACTCATTTACCAATTGATTAGTATTTGGTTTGTTTCTGGGTTGGAGATATTATGAATAAATCCATAATAAACAGGAATGTATGAGGCTTTAGGTGAACATATGTTTTCATTTCTTCAGAGTAAACACTTAAGAATAGAATTACTAAATCAATAAAAGTATATTTTGACTTTATCAGAAGCTGTCTATCAAACTGCTTCCCAAAGAGACTTGGCCATTTTGCATCCCTACAGCAATGCATGAGTGTTACAGTCATTCTGTATCCTTGCGGGTGTTTGATAGTGTCAGGGTACCACATTGTATTTGTGTGTGTGTCTGTGCCTGTGTGTCTGTGTATACCGATGTATGTGTTTGTACACGCATGTGTGTATGTACACATGTGTATCAGTTAGAGGACATGTTCTTGGTATTGGTTCTTTCCCTTTACAATGTAGGTCTTAGTGGAGAACTTAGGTCATCAGGCTTGAGAACAGGCATCCTCATCCACTGATCCAACTCACCTGTCCTTATTCTGATGTTGTTAAACTAAAAAAATTGTCTAGTTCCAAAATTAATTTTTAACTGAGTTATGAAGAGATTTTACATATTCTGGTTGTTGGAAATATATTTAATTTTTTTTCTTATTCTGTGTCTTCATTTTCTTAACAGTATCATTTAAAAACACCTCATTTTTTAAAAAGTTTGAATGGCATTTCATTTACAGTGACATTACCTTATTTTTTTTTTTATCCTTTCCTTCTCTGTTTCCTCTCTTAACAAATCTTCAGCTGACTCGAGGTCACAATGATTTTTCTGTTTACTTCTAGAGACTTTAAAATGCCAGCTCGTAGAGTTAGGTCTGTGATGGTAAATGTCATGTTAGTTTTTCAGTGTGATGCAAAGTATAGTCCAGGCTCATGTGGAGGGTGTGGTTCTTCTACACAGTTTAACTTTTAAAACCTGTGCTTCATTGATATGCCCTTGACAGCTTTTTCAACACTCTTGCAAATAGCATGATTTGGTTCCCAGTACTCATACTGTGTAGCTCATACTCACTTTAAAACTCCAACTGCAAGGGATCCAATGCCTTCTTTTGGTCTCTACTGACACAACATGTATGTACATAGACACACATATACATATAATTAATAAAAATAGATCTTTAAAAATTAGTTGATTATAATTAGTTGATTTAAGTCTGTTTCTGGATTGCCTATATTTTGTTTCAGTTAATTTCTGTGCTTACTCTTTAGTTTTCTCTTGATCTTTGGGTTAAATTTTGACATCTTGTAGTATGAGTTCTCCAACTTTAACTTCTTCAATGTTGTTTCGTTATTCTAAATCATTTATGTATATATATACACGTATAGATATATGTACACACACACTTGAAAATCAGCTTTTTTTTAAGCTTTCTGGAGTTTTGATCAGGGTTATTTTGAACTTGTAGTTCTGTTGAAGAAAATTGACATACTGACAACATTTAACATTCTCCTTCATGAATGTTCTCTCTCCATTGTCTGTCTTGGTTCTGTATAACTTTCAGAAAATCTTACCTATTTTGCCAAAGGGATGCTACATCACATGTTCCTTGCAATGCTATTACTGTCTTACTGCCAATGTTTAATTCTTCCTTTGTAGTATATGGGAATACAGCTGTTTTTTATTAGCTTTGACTCTCAAACTTGCTGAAATATTTATCAGGTCTAGTCACTTGGGGACATTCTGTGGGATATTTTCAGTGATAATTTTGGTACACAGCTTTACCCTTTCTCACCTAGAGCCTTTCATTTCTTGCCTTACTGTACTAGTGCTTCCAGTGCAGTGACAGGGAAGTATAAAATTAGAACTCTTGCTTTGTTTCTAATCCTAGTGGGAAAGCATTCCTCCATGGTTAAAAGTAGCAAGTGAAAGTGCTGTATGCTTTTGCAGGTGAAGGAAATTTAACTCTTAATTTATTTAGGGACTTAATTGTGTGTGGCCTGTCAGTTTTATCTTAAGTTATTTCTAGCATTTTGTTTTATATTTAAATTGTAGTATTCATATTTCGAGTCTCTGGGATGCTGAAGTTTTCATTAAGGCACATTCGTTATTAAAGAGATGTTATAAACATGTCTGCTATAGCTTTTAAAGACCTGGGTAGTTTCTGACAAAGGGTTCTGTGAAGTTTATTCATGAGCTAGTTTTACAGGAGCCCCATCTCATGGAGTCTTATGCTTTTAAATTTTGGTTAATTTGATAGGAATAAGAGAGAACCTTTAATTTTTATTTAATTTTTGCTACGCTTAAAAAAATATTGACAGCCAGGGCTTCACAGTGAGACCCTGTCTTAAAAAAAATAGCATCATAACAACCAACAATAACAACAAAAAAATGTGTTGAGTGTCTGTGAACACCAGCACTCAGGGTGTGAGTTCACCATTGTCCACACTTGCAGTTTTGTGCGTGTGATGTGTGTGATACTGTGTATGTGGTTAGGTATATGCGTGTGTGAAGGCCAGACAGACATGCTCTGTAAATCTCTTCCTTATCTCCTTAAGAGGGTCTCTTACTATACCTGGGCTAGGCTGGTGGTAAGCATACCCTGTCACCCTCCCCATCTTGCTGGAATTACATGCATGCACTTGGCCATACCTGGATTTTTATTAGTGCTGAGATGCGAGCGTGCTCCTCATGCTTGTACAGCATGTACTGTTTGTTGCCTGCCATTTCCCCAACTCTACCGTTTTTACTTTTAATTCTGACTCTATAATGTATGGTCTTTGCAATCTGAATCAGTGCATCTCTAACTTAGTTTATTCTAATCAAACTATAGAGGCAGGACTAAACTTCTAAAAGTTTCCTTCTAGTAAAAGGCAGCATGTGAGGGTCTGATGTTATTCCCAGAGGACCATGAACAAACGGCTTGCTTTGCCAGCTTGGGGCTGTTGGAAAAAGGTAGAATTTTCAATGGGCCCTAGAAACCAAGCAAGAGACAACCTGTTTAGTGTGAGGCTAGTCTATATTGAGGGATGCTAAAACACACAAAACAAACAAACACCAAAGATTTAAAACCGAAGCAAACAAAACAACAGGTGGGGTATCATGAGAAGTCTGCTGGTCATTGCAGAGATGCCCTTGGAGAATATAGTGGATCCCTGCTGTTTCCACCTTCCTCTGCTCTTTCACTTCTGGCCATGAGTTGAGGAGTTGTGCTTTGCCAAGTACACTCACCATAATGTGCTGCTTCCCTAGAGCAACAGGACCAATAGCCAATGGCTGAACTTCTAAAACCATGAGCTAGATAAGCATTTTCCTTCCCTGTCTATCTCAGTATCAGCTGTAGTCCTGGAAAAGTGATTGATTTGCTTGTCATATGCAAGCCATATAGGGTTGTTCATGTCGCCTTGCCTTCTGAGTCCAAGCAGAGTCAGTTCCATTTGACACTTTTTCTTCCCTAGTGACCTCTGAAGCAAGTAATTAAAGAAAAGAACTGCTATTCCATGTGTCTTCTTTGAGGTCCCAGTTACCTTTGTCTTCTGTGTAAACATTTCTCCTTTCATTGCCCACTTGGATGACATGATCAGGAAAGGAGACAGGATGGCAAGGTGGCACAAATGTAATTGTGTCCCTTGTTCTTTCTGAGAAGTATTAAACTCAGCTTTACTCCTGTTTCTCTTGATCTTACCATGCCCTTCCACTGTAAGTCATGTCATTTACCTACTTAAAAATGAGACTGAGAGCTCTCTGTTGACCAAACAGCACAACTCAAACCCCTGGCAAAGCAGGTGTGGACACAGCCTGACTTTCTGATACCCTTTTCCTGTCATCTTTCCCCATATAACCTCTGCCCAGATACCCCAATTGCCTCTATAATCTGGGAGAATTTTGAGGTACCCCTTGCCAGTCACAGAGTATTCTGTCTCAATGGAGTGACAGTTTTCTTCCCTTTCTTCACAGTTTGGCTCAAATGTCATCTCTTTATAAATCTGCCCCAACTTCCTCAGGCAGTTAATTGTTCCTTTTTGAGTCTCTGACATTTTGTATGTCCCTTCATTACAAATGCTTTTGTAGTTAGTTGTTTAATCACCCTCTTTCATTAGATTCTGCATTCATGAAAGGCAGGAACACTCTTTTATTTTGCCCTTGATGTCCACTCCTTGGTGGGTAACAGTCCTTGCCTACCATAGTAGGCTTTTATAATTGTCGTACTTAAGCATCAATTTCAAAGTGTTCTGTGACATCTCAGAAGTGTGTGGAAGTAGATTGGATTTCTGAATCATAGTCGTACCCAAACACTCCTAAGTAAATAGTTGTCATTGCTTTCCCATTCCAAAATCTTCATTTTCACTTCTATGTGATAGTGTTTAATGGAATTTGGATGTTATGGCCATAGGCAGGTCAGGCAAGCAAGAAGAAAGGACTTTGTAGTGAGAGTCAGGAAGGGGGGCTGCCGGGAAAGCCAGGTGCATGTATGGGTATCTTCCCACCTGCTACAGTGCTCTGCTACTTACAGAGAAAATGTCTTTTCAGACAAGCACTTGGTCCTTGGTCATAGCCAACTTAGCACCTGCATCCTGTCAGAAGTTTCCTTTTCATTCCTGAGCTCCCACAGGGACATTTTCTCAGTGCAATTGTAGCCTGGGAGTTTATCCAGAAACTTTCACTGCTAACCCTGCTCTTACCTCTGAGGTGCATGGAGCCCTCTTAGAAACACTCCAGAAGCAGGCCAGAAATCTAGTACCTATAGTCCACCAAGTCCAGAGTGCTGAAATCTTCTTCAAAATAATGTTTAAATCATTTTGTTAAATCAAATAGTTTACTCATGACTTCTGCTGAGCAACAAAAAGTGTTGAGGGCAGGGGAGTAGTGTGTTGATGATAGAACACATTCTCCATGCTCACCATCATCCTGGGTGGTAGCACACACACCAAGTGTGTCCTTTTCTGGCAGAGCTTAGAATACTCCAGAACTGGCTCCCTCCCTGTTCCTTCTCTAGGTCTCCTCATTCAATGAATGGTTCTCTCTCTCTCTCTCTCTCTCTCTCTCTCTCTCTCTCTCTCTTAAAGCACACCCAGAACTCAGTCTTTGGCAGCTTTCCCCTAATTTAGCACTAAACTGTCACAGTTTGTGTCCTTGTAGTGGCTTCTCACTGGCCTCTCTACAAGCTGTTTTCAGTGGTACCATAGCAGGGAAAATTCAAAGTAAAATTTAGATCCTGTTACTCCATGCCCCAAATCCCACTGTGGTATCCCGCTTCACTCTTAAAAAGCCTTTTAATGTTCTGCAAGACAGTATAAGCCAGACATACACATGCACACATACCTACTGGTACTGCCCTCTTCTTTCTCTCTCTCTCTCTCTCTCTCTCTCTCTCTCTCTCTCTCTCTTTCTCTCTCCCCTCTCTCTCTCCCTCCTTCTCTCTCTCTTCCTCTCTCCTTAATACTTCTAAAGTAGAACATTTTTATTGACAGAAACCAATGAACATATTCACAGAAAGAGAATACACTCCATGCTGAAGTTCATTGTTATTAATTTACAGCACAAAATATACAGAAACCTTGATGATTATTAAATCATCAAAGTCAGAAAAATTAAAGTGGGGGGATCCAAGATGGCGGCGGCCAGCACAGACACATTTTAATCTTGGGGAAAACAGCCACAAAACCACAAATGTTATAAGACGCTGTACAAAATAATCTGAGTGACTCGACCCCCCTGGGTCTCACCCAACTACCCAGGGACCATTAAAAGTCCCTGGGCAGGATGCTCCCTCCCACTCTTGGACACGCACGGAAGCCACTGAATCCGGGAATCGGGAACCCCCCACCAGGAGAGACACCGGGTAAGATCCACTCTAATACCCAGCCGCAGATTCGGACCCCACTGCGGTGTACGGGAACTTGGTCAACCGTGACGCCACTTGCCAGTTTCCAGAGCCGGCTCCATACACACATAAGCAGGGCTGTGGGATCGGCAAGGCTACAGGGGGTGAAGGTGGATTTACCCAACACAGGATCCAACCCTGGGCAAACTGTGAGATCTTTATTATTATTATCCGACTTTTTTGCTAGTACTGGCCCTTTCAGCGGGGAACCAGAGCTTAAATGTGTACAGCTCCACCCCCTGGATAAGTGAGGTTTCCACCTGAGAGGATGGGCTGAAAAATTCACCTTACAGGAGTGGAGTCAGGCAATTCGACTGCTATACCAAAGCACCCCCTTTGGATCCAAGCCCAGATGACAACAGGAGCAGTCAGCTAAGAACTTCTAAATGGCCAAAGACCCCAGAAAAAAAACAGAAATCAGGGCACAATGACTCCAACAAAAGAAAGCTATGCTATTTCATCCAACCCTGACCACATCACCACAGCTGAACACATGAAAACGATGACATTTCTACATTATGGAAAGTGATAGAGTCCCTTCAAGAAGAACTTAAATCTATGAAGGAATTCAAAGAAGCCACAATTTCCAAACGAAAGCAATGGATAATACCATTAGAGAACTCCAAAACAAGGTGGCTCAACTTGAACAGGAAAAAGACAAGGCAATGGAAGACTTCCAGGCAAAGACAAGCAAATTGGAGCAGGAAATGTACAAAATGAATGAAACCATTCAAGACATGAAAATGGAAATGCAAACAATAAAGAAAACACAGGTAAAAGTGGAAATGGAGAATCAAGGGAAGATAACAGGAACCATGGATATGAGTACATAAATAGGATTCAAGAGATAGAAGACAGGATCTCAGGCATGGAAGGTTTGATGGAAGAAATCAGTACAACATCCAAATAAAATGAGAAAGCTGAAAAATCTCTCACCCACAACATCCAAGAAATCAAGGACTCAATGAAAAGACAGAACCTAAGAATTATAGGCATAGAGGAAAGAGAAGACTCCCAACTCCAAGGTCCAGGAAATATCTTCAACAAAATCATAGAAGAAAACTTTCCAAACCTAAAGAAAGAGATGCCAATAAAAATCCAAGAGGCTTACAGAACACCAAACAGATTACATCAGAAAAGAAACTCCTCTCGCCACATAATTGAAACTCCAAATGTACAGAACAAAGAAAGAATATTAAAAGCTGTAGGAGAAAAAGGCCAAGTCACATACAATGGCAGACCCATCAGAATTGCACCTGACTTCTCAGAAACTTTGAAAGCTAGAAGGTCATGGACAGATGTCCTACAAGCCAGAGAACATAGGTGCCCAGCCAGACTATTATACGCAGCAAAACTCTCTATCAACATAGACGGAGAAAACAAGATATTCCATGACAAAATCAAATTTAAACAATATCTACCCACAAACCCAGCCCTACAGAAGATCCTAGAAAGAAAATTCCAACCCAGAGAGGATAACTACACCCAAGAAACAGAGGAAATAGAAATCTCCACAGCAACTAAACAAAAAGAAGCACAAGACGACCACCTATACAAAAATAATGGGAAATAACAACCCCTGGTCACTAATATCCATCAACATCAATGGACTCAACTCGCCAATAAAAAGACACAGACTTATAGACTGGATCCGTAAACAAGACCCATCTTTTTGCTGCATACAAGAAACACATCTCACTATTGAAGATAGACACTATCTCAGAGTAAAGGGCTGGGAAAAGGTTTTCCAAGCAAATGGACCCAGGAAGCAAGCTGGAGTAGCCATCCTAATATCAAACAAAATAGACTTCCAATTAAAGGTAATAAAAAAAGACAGAGAAGGGCATTACATACTCATTAAAGGAAATATTCATCAAGAGGACATCTCAATATTGAACATCTATGCTCCAAATACAAAGCCACCTACATTTGTAAAAGAAACGCTTCTAAAACTTAAATTGCACATCGATCCCAACAATTTAGTAGTGGGAGACTACAACAACCCACTCACAACAATGGACAGATCATCAACACAAAAGCCAAACAGAGAAATAATGAGTCTAAAGGAGATCATGAACCAAATGGACCTAACAGATATCTACAGAACCCAAACACAAAAAAAATATACTTTCTTCTCAGCACCTCACAGAACCTTCTAAAAATCGACCATATAGTTGGACACAAAGATAGCCTCAACAGATACAAGAAAATTGAAATATCCCCTTGTATCTTATCAGACCACCATGGAATAAAGCTGGACTTCTACAGCAAAAGAATCAACAGAAAGCCTACACACACATGGAAATTGAACAACTCTTTTCTAGATGACTACTAGGTCAGGGAAGAAATAAAGAAGGAAATCAAAGACTTCTTAAAATCCAACGAAAATGAAGGCACAACATATCCAAACCTATGGGACACAATGAAAGCTGTGCTACGAGGAAAGTTCATAGCACTAAGTGCCTTCAAAAAGAAAATTGTGACAGCTCATATTAGCAAATTAACAGCTAAACTGGGTGAATTGGGAAAAAAAAAAAAGAAGCAAACACTCCCAAGAGGAGCAGAAGGCAGGAAATCATCAAACTTAGGGCTGAAATCAACAAGTTAGAAACAAAAAGAACTATATAAAGAATCAATGAAGCCCAGAGTTTGTTCTTCGAGAAAATCAACAAAATAGACAGACCCTTAGCCAAATTAACTAAAAGGCAGAGGGGAAAAAACCCAAAATCAACAAAATCAGAAATGAAAAGGGAGAAATACCAATAGACATTGAGGAAATCCAGACAATATTTGGATCCTACTTTAAAAATCTATACTCCACCAAATTTGAAAACTTAAGCAAAATTTTCTTGACAGATTCCACCTACCGAAGCTAAATCAAGATCAGATTAACAGACTAAACAGCCCTATAACCCCTAAGGAAATAGAAACAGTCATTAAAAATCTCCCAACCAAAAAAAGCCCAGAGTGGATGGCTTTGGCATGGAATTCTACCGGACCTTCAAAGAGGCGCTAACACCAATACTCTTCAAACTCTTTCACCAAATAGAATCAGAAAGAACATTGCCAAACTCATTCTATGAGGCCACATTCACCCTGATTCCTAAACCACACAAAGACCCAACAAAGAGAACTTCAGACCAATCCCCCTCATGAACATAGATGCAAAAATACTTAATAAAATACTAGCAAACCGAATTCAAGAACACATCAAAAGTATCATACACCATGATCAAGTAGGCTTCATCCCAGGAATGCAGGGACGGTTCAGCATACCAAAGTCTATCAACGTAATTCACCATTAAACGAGATGAAAGAAAAAACCACATGATAATCTCGCTAGATGCAGAAAAAGAATTTGACAAAAATCCAACACCCCTTCATGCTAAAAGTTCTGGAGAGAACGGGCATACAAGGACCGTACCTAGAAATAATAAAGGCAATATACAGCAGGCCAGTGGCCAACATCAAATTAAATGGAGAGAAACTTGAAGCATTTCCTCTAAACTCAGGGACAAGACAAGGATGCCCACTTTCACCATATCTCTTCAATATAGTACTTCAAGTTCTTCCTAGAGCAATAAGACAACTAGAGGAGATCAAGGGGATAAATATTGGAAATGAAGAAGTCAAATTATCCCTATTTGCAGACAATATGATAGTGTACATAAGCGACCCCAAAAATTCCACCAGAGAACTCTTACAGCTGATAAACACCTTCAGCAAGGTGGCTGGATACAAAATTAATTCAAAAAAATCAGAAGCCCTTCTTTATACAACAAACAAAGGGGCTGAGAAAGAAATAAGGGAAACAATCCCCCTCACAATAGCCACAAACAATATAAAATACCTGGGGGTAACTCTAACCAAACAAGTAAAGGACCTGTACAACAAAAACTTCAAGCCCTTGAAGAAAGAAATGGAAGAGGTCTTTAGAAGATGGAAAGATCTCCCATGCTCAGAATAGGTAGGATCAACATAATAAAAAATGGCTATTTTTCTCCTACCTAAAGCAATATATAGATTCAGTGTAATTCCTATCAAAATACCAACACAACTTTTTATAGACTTGGAAAGAGCTATTCTCAATTTCATATGGAACAACAAAAAGCCCGGAATAGCTAAATCAATCCTGTACAATAAAAAAAACATCTGAAGGTATCACCATCCCAGATTTCAAGTTGTACTACAGAGCAAGAGTAGTAAAAACAGCATGGTGTTGGTATAGAAACAGACCAGTAGATCGATGGAATCGAATCGAAGACCCAGAAATAGACCCACACACTTATGGCCAACTAATTTTTGACAAAGAAGCGAAAACCGCACAATGGAAGAAGGACAGCATCTTCAACAAATGGTGCTGGTCCAACTGGATGTCCACTTGTAAAAGAATTAAATTAGACCCATACTTATGACCTTGTACAAAACTTAAGTCCAAGTGGATCAAAGACCTTAACATAAGGCTGGTCACACTAAATTTACTAGAAGAAAAAGTGGGGAAAACCCTCCAACTCATTGGCACAGGTGACAACTTCCTGAACAGAACACCAACAGCTCAGGACCTGAGACCAACAATCAATAAATGGGACCTCATGAAACTGAAAAGCTTCTGTAAGGCAAAAGACACTGTCGTTCGAACAAAATGGCAGCCTTCAGACTGGGAGAAAATCTTCACCAACCCCACATATGACAGAGGGCTAGTATCCAAAATCTACAAAGAACTCAAGAAATTAAATGCCAAGAAATCAAATAATCCAATCAAAAAATGGGGGACGGAGCTAAATAGAGAATTCACAAAAGAGGAATCCCTAATGGCTGAGAGACACTTGAAGAAATGCTCAGCATCCTTAGTCATCCGAGAAATGCAACTCAAGATGACTCTGAGATTCCATCTCACACCTGTCAGAATGGCTAAGATCAAAAGCTCAAATGACAGCACATGCTGGCAATGGTGTAGAGAAAGGGGAACTCTCCTCCATTGCTGGTGGGAGTGCAGGTTTGTGCAACCGCGATGGAGGTCAGTATGGCAATATCTTAGAAAACTTGGAATAGCTTTGCCTCAGTACCCATCCATACCACTTCTGGGTTTACACACAAATGACTCCTCACAGAATCATAAGGAAGTTTCCTCATCTATGTTCATAGCATCCTTATTTGTAATAGCAAGAAACTGGAAACAACCCAGATGTCCCTCAACCAAAGAATGGATTTTAAAACTGTGGTACATCTACACAATGGAATATTATTCAGCTATCAGGAACAATGAAATTATGCAATTTGCTGCCAAATGGATGGAACTAGAGAAGCTCATCCTGAGTGGGCTAACCCAGACTCAGAAGGATGCATATGGCATCTATTCACTTTCAGTAGGATTTTTGCTATATAGTAGATGATATCAATACTACAACCAACACACCAAAGGGAACATGGACATAGACTTATTTTTTATTTTTTTGTTTTTATTCTTTTTTATCTGTTTGTTTGTTTATTTGTTTGTTTTTTAGTTCTGTCTCCCTGGCAATGAGACACTTTTCACTGGTGGTACTGCCTCATAGTCCCCCAATGTATGAGGAGGCTCTTGGCCCTCATATGCACTCTGAACTGGGGTGAGGGACTGTTATGTAGTGACACTCCACTCCAGAAAAGTGGGATGGAAAGGTCAGGGGGTAAAGAAAAAAAAATGAAATGTGAAGTTTCAGCCTTTTGCTACTAATTGTCATAAACTGTATAGGATAATTAAGAAATGCAAACTAATAGTCATGTAAGCCTGTCATTTTGTTAGGTACTATGACAGTCTATTATAGTTATTTTCTAAGCTAATCAGAAATCAAGTTGCTAAGAGACAAGCAACATTTGCTTATCCTAATATAAGAGATAGATAGGGCCTCTTCAAAAACCTCAAGAGATCTGCAGAATATGGCATTCAAAGATGTTTTCGTAACTTTAGATTTTTTTGATATTGAGACATGTCAGCTCCTGACAGCACCCCCCTATTCTACTCCAAGTAGAAAATGAGCATCGAAGAATCTCCAGTGGGAGATGATTGAATTAGTGGCAAGCCTATCTCTTGGCAGGAAAAACCCTTGCTTCAACTGTAGACAGAATGCTGTCCAAAAAGGACAAAACTTGGAAGCAGGTAAGTCGACAGTCTAGCTCTGCCAAGACAGAGTAGGCAAGTCCTTCATAATTCCTACAATCAATGTCTGTCAGAGAAATGGGGCCAAACGGCTGAAGATTGATGCTGTAATGTATGGAGAGAAAATGGGAACTGTCCAGGCAGCCACTGGCATGTCATTTCTTAGTTTGGAAGCTACAGGCCCTGCACTTCCTATATAATCAGATATATTTATCCCTCTCAGGTCTCTGAGGTGGTTGAAGAATAGATAGCTAGAGTCTCATACTTAAATTTTGAGTTGTTTGGGAATCAAGAGGGTGTGAACCAATAGCAATTGTTGTAATATCCTTCCTGTTCTAAAACAAATGATACCATTTTCAGAACCAGGTGAAGATCTTGTTTCTCTAGAGAACTGCAGCTTGATTCTACCTACTAATACATGCCCGCCCCCAATACCACATCACTTACCGTGGTGATATTCATTATATAGAGAAACGCCATGAACACTAGGCAGAAGTCCTCCTGACAAATCATTGGATATGAGGATATTTAAACCATATCACTGTAAGCCAGCTCTGCTGTTCAATAGACCCTCCTGACGAGTGGCAGAGAATTCTGAGTAATACTATTCAAGACTAGTCAGACACCTTCTGTTGTTTCCTCCTGTCTCTTCTCTCTATCCCCTTTCTGAGTATGGGCTTCAGTATCCTGCTGGCCATAAATCCTCAGAAACCTGGGCTGCAGAGTGACCCATTCCTGTTCCAAACCCCACTCCTTCTGTACTGGCACTTGAAATAGCTTGGTATCCTCTGGTAACACATTGCCTAAGTGGGGATCGTAGAACTTAAGTGGAACTTAAAATGGAACCCCTGAATAGGTGGCTATGGATTGCATAAGAAAACAAACTGAGTAGGCCAGAAAGCAGTGTTTCTCCAGGAAGCTTCAGCTCCTGCTTCCAGGTTTCTCTGCTGTTTGAGTACCTGCCCTGGCTTCCCTCAGCAGTGGAATATGACCTACTGATTGTAAGAGTTGTAAGCTGAAATTAAACCCTTTCCTACCAAAGTTTGTGGTCATGGTGTGTTATCACAGCAATAGAAACCTTGACTAGGACACTCCCCTCTCTAAAGTCTTCTAACAGAGCTAATGAGTTTCAAGGTATATACATACTGTCTATGGCATTCTAGACTCACTAGTGTCTGAGGAAGAATCCGAGCTCATTGCTTTTTATATGTAATTTCATTACTTTTGAAAAGATGCTCTTTGCTGGTAGAGTAGAGGCTAGAGTTACCGACAGTGGTAATAGCTATCACAATAGGGCTCTCATTTCTGTTGAGAGATTAAAATCTCTTTAGTAACAGGAGAGCCACCTCTTCTGAATGACACTAGGATCCAAGTTCTGGAGAGTAGTTACAGTGCCAGCGAGGTTGCCACCACACTACATTCCTTGGTGGCCTTTTTGTTGTATTATTTCCCTCAATGAAGTTTTTTTTAATGGTTAGTTAATCTCAGCATTCTAAGTACCTTGATCGCTTGTGTTCTATGCCATTAGAGCACACTTACTAGCTTCAAGTCTGTTCTTTTGAAGATGGTTTCTCCCTACCTTTCATGTGTTGTGGAACATGACAGGTATTTATTTACCAAGTGGCTTTTTATTGATCCTGTTATTTCTGATCCTTGGTTTATAGCTCAAGACTCACTTAGCAATACTAGTAAAATCTAGGAGGTACACATGTCTGTACCTCCTAGAACTTCCTTGGCAAAGTTGGAGAAGTCAGTACTGATAGCAGGACGTGTCTGCTTGGTGTATTCCCTTGAAAACCAGGTCAAAACTGCTGCCTGTGGACAGCAGGAGCTGCCTTTGGGTAGAAAGGCTGTCCCTGGCTACCTTGTTCAGAGGAGTGTCAACCATAACCCCCTACTCCATTTGCCTGGGTAGGATTTTCCAGGAAGAGGGGTCTCTGAATTTTCATCTACTTCAGTGATTCACTGGCTGAGTGTTCATTAGAGATGACCAGAAAGGAAAGGGGGTGGGTTGGTAAAAGAGCTTTGAGAAAATTATTCCTAAGTTAAAATAGGGAGTCAGCAAGCTGTGAAAAGGCAAAGGGGAGGTAAGAGTCTAGGAGTTGAGTGTACCTGTGCCTGATACTCCTTTTGAGGTTGAGGGGGTAGACGGTTCTTTCTCCTGTTCACCCTTCACACTGTATTTCAGAGTTCTGTCTTCAGTCCTGTCCTTTGCTTACTTTGCTCCTACCTAGCTAGTGTGTTTATAGGGATGACTCCAATGGTTACTTTTCTCATTGTAATAAACATACTTGTCAGAAGGAAGGCACGTGCTCAGGCTGTAGGCACAGGTGAGCATACCCAGCCTGTCTGCTTTACTTTGAAGCCTGCTTGGTTCTGTATAGGTATGTGGATCTCTCAAGATGAGTCTGTCTACCAAACCCATCTCACCCCCTTGTGTACCAGTGGCACAATAAGGTCAGATCAAAGGCAGGCAAGGCATTAGCCCATGAGGCAAGGCTGCATCCTACGGAAGAGATGATCATATTTTAGGAACCAAATTGAGAACTCTCAAAGGATGACGATGACAACTGCTTTAGATCACTTTGCACAGCAGAACTGAGACAGTGATCACAGAGTCCACACCTTCACCAGGACTACTTTATTACATCTTAGAATCTTTGTTTGAACCTAAAGCTTGTGCCAGTAGACTCAAGGTGAACTTAGGGTCACTGGGCCTCTTTTATTTATTGTTTCCCAGTGAGTGATAAAGTCTTATTTCTGCTCTTCACCAATATTCATCTCTTTAATTAGATATCAGAACAAGTGACCAACCCCAGCCCTTTACAGGGCTACCAGAGCTAAGACTTTTGCCCTAAAACTCTACTTGAAATATAAGAGGAACGTCCATTCATTCCCTCCTTTAGGCAGAGAGGACAGTAGAGAGCTCTTTCTGGTCTCTCTTTTGCAGCTGCCTTCCAATCAAAATCTAATCCAAGCGGTCATTGGGTTAGTGTCTTGAATGCTTTTACTGGGAATCATAGTTCTGAAATGGCTTTATCTGTGCTTTAAGTTCTAGAAATTCTTTCTGAATTCTCATATTTTTTTAGTTTCTAATAAGCTTTAGACTGTATTTTCATGAGAATTTTAAGGGAAGATTAAGAAGACAAATTAGACATTGCTAATGTTTCCAGACTGGCCTAAGAAATCTTCAGTGCAGAGGCTGGACAGGCAAGTCCAAGAACATGACAAGGAGACTTCCTTTCTGGACAGAGAAGCTTGAATGATCCTTGAGTTTTTCTCTCACCCAAGCATACTGTGATGCAGGAGCCTGTGGTTCTGTGTTGTTCTGCTTATGTGCTTCTCCCTAACAAAGACTTATGCGAAGACGTGTGAAGATATGGATCTTGCAAAGTGCTTAGCAGAAAATGCTGCTTTAGACTAAGATTTGGCTTTCTCTTTTAATTAAATTATTTTTAAATTTTATGTACAGTGGTGTTTGACTAAATGTGTGTCTGTGTGAGTGTGTCAGATCCCTTTGAACAGGAATTATAGATAGTTGTGAACTGCCATGTGGGTGCTGAGAATTGAATCCAGTCCTCTGGAACAACAACCAGTGCTGTTATCCGCTGAGCCATCTCTCCAGCCTGATTTGGCTTTCTTAATAAGCTCAGTCTCAGCCCGTGATTTATCATGTAAAATGGTAAGCACCATATTCAGCTTTTCCTGTTTCTTGTTTTTGGTGTAAGATATTTAAATACTAAGTATTGAAGTGCTGGAGTTCCAGTGAAATTTCTCACCCATTCTGTTGTCACTCAACTATAAGATAGGAAGATGTGGCATTTTCTTGGGTTTTTTTCCATATATAGGAAACATATATCAATATTTACTCCTTTATTATATATGTATTAGACAGAAATATACAATACTGTCATTGTTAGCATGTTATATAACCATCTGCCTCCTATTTCCAGTGAATTGGTTGAAAAGCAGGGCACTGTAAATGAGGACCAGAAAGGAGTGATGTGTAGAAGCAAACAGCTTTCTCTGTGCATATCAGCATTTCAGGCCTATATACTAATTTACTTAGAAACAAACATTTAATGTGCTATTTAATATCTTTTAGAATTGATCTACACTTGTGTGTTTGTATGGCCACTTTCACTGTAGTCCAGTGAGAAGCAGGACAGACTTCTCAGGCCTGCTCCTATATTACAGCAAAGCCAACTTTTCTAATTGATAGAATGAATATGTCAAAAGAAATAGCATCAAGATGAAAGCAGTCATAGTCTTCAGTGAGAGAATGTTTGGATCACTCTGGTTCTGATGTATTCCTGAAATGTTAGCTTCACTTTTGCTTTCTTGAAGCATGGTAGGAAATAACTTCATATCATATCTTAGATGTGTCACCTGTACTTAGAAGAATGCACTCCCATGTTCTTGTTATCGGTAGCTTCTTTTTTTTTTTTTTTTGGTTTTTCGAGACAGGGTTTCTCTGTGTATCCTTGGCTGTCCTGGACTCACTTTGTAGACCAGGCTGGCCTCGAACTCATCGGTAGCTTCTTAAGACTACAACTGCAGAGCTGGATATCTGCACAGAAAATGAATCACTAAAGCTGAAAGTTTTTACTCTCTGTCCCTTTTGACACATAAAATTCTCCTCTGCTCTGACATTAAATTTAAGAATATGAAAACAATATAAGCTTTTAAAGGAAAAGAATCTAGGATCAAGTTACTGGGGGGGGGTTGGCAATAAAGTTATGTAAATGAACTAATAAAATGTACTAATATTGTTTGTTTGGTTTTGACACTAGGTCGGTCTATGCAACCCTGGTTGTCTGGGAACTTGCTATGTAAACCAGGCTGTCCCTGAACTCACAGAGATCTGCCTGCTTCTGCCTCCTGAGTGCTGAGATTAAAGGTTAATATGTTTAAAGCATGTTGAAATGTGAATAATTTTTGAGATGTTTTAATGTTTAAAATATTAAGGTCTTTTATATGTAAATATTTTGAAAATAGAAAACTCAGCTAGGAATATCTAATTGTGTCAAATGGGCAGAGAAATGTGCAGTATATATACAGTGTATAAACATATGCATATAAAACATCAATACAATTAAAAAATAAAATAAAGAAATAAAATGAAAAACTTGCAGTAAATAGATCCTCCCTTATTCTTGACACTGATAAGTTGTGTAAAGTCATATTTTTAAACTAAGTTGAGAATTTTTACATGTATTCTTTTGTTTTTGGTTGTGAGCCTAGCCTTTAATAGCTGAGCCATCTCTCCAGCACATGTATTCTTAGTATTTAGCAAAAAGAAAATCAGGTAAAATGTCTGAGCAGCTAATAAGCAGAAGTGAAGGATGAGCCAGAGAAGAACAAGGCAGAAAGCTAATGACAGATGTCCTCATTGCGGTTAATCAGGAGATTGTGTCCCCACAAATGGGACACAGAAGGATCCACACACTCTGAAGTTGAGTGTGGTGGTGTGTGCCAGCAGTCACTGCACCTGGGAGGCTGACACCAGCTTAGGTCCACAGCAAGACCCCATCTCAAATCCTCACAGACGAAAAAGAAGAAAGGAAAGAAAAGAAAAATGATTTTGAAATGTTAAAAGGCAGAACCATAAAGGCTGGTGCAGTTTGAAAGGAAGCAGAGGCTGTAAGCTGTAAGGTTGCAGCTGGTAGCCCCAGTGGAGCCAGTGCACTCATTTGTGGTTCACACTGAACTGCAACTTCACTGAGTTTCACTAGAAGTTATGTTATCAAGTGGCTGATCAAGCAAAGTCATCCTGGCCAATCATTATAGAGACACAGACACACCGCCTGCAAATCCTCGGCTTAACCATTCCACTCTGCATGGATGCCTTCAAGGGAAAGGCGGGCTGGTGAGGAGCAGAAGGATGCACTCCAATTTCTGAGCAGAGACAGATGTTGGTGATTATGGCTTGTTCTCCTCATGTGCTTTCCTGTTTCCACATGCCTTCAAATTAGAGCCACATTGGTCAGAAGCTTAGAGCTGAGCAATTGTATCAGACTCTTGATGGCCTGCTTCTGCTGTAAAGAATGAAATTGAGAACATAGGAACAGACGGCATCAGTAAATGCTCATTTTGGATGGGAGGGCAGTAAGCACTGGCCCGTTTCTCAGGTCTTGTCTCCTCAAACAGATCATCTTTGCTTTCTAGTTAGGTTTGTATTATCTGAAGGCTTTAAAAAGTTAAGGTTGTACTTTAGACTCACTGAACTGCTGAAGCACTTGATCATTACCCCATGTCTGATGGAGAGTCCACTCCTGCTTGCTTTTTTCAGTTTTCACCCCCACCCTGTCGCTATTGACTTTTGCTCCCTTATATTCTACTAAGAATACAGAACAGCTTTCATTTTTAATTTCCTTCTGATTTTTATATTGTCAAAATATACAAAATATATTTTTGTATATTTTGACAATATAAAATATGTCAAAACAAAAATATGTTTCTCCTTTGAAATGTTTGAGGATAGTAGTGTTTTCTTATGTTTTATACTTCTTGCCTTCCATCCTGGAAGGAACATGTACGCATACCGTCTTAGGCTCTCCACATATGTTGCTTACTGGAATTTATTCAGCATGTTGGGTTCCTGAAACACCAGAAAAGAAAAGTAAAGGAAACTCTTGTCTCCAAGTGAGGAGTCAATACTGTATTGTGCTTCTCAGGCCCAGAAAATAGAGCAGAATCATTTTTCCTCAAACCATCTCATGGTGTGTTTTTCTAGGCCAACAGCTCTGGTTCTAGAATTTTCATTTCAGGAACCCTTTGCTATATTTGTGAGTGCAAATGGGCAACCTAGACCCACCTCTTGAGATGTCATAGTTCCTGTCCAGGTTTCACATTGATGTCTATTGTTTCCTTCATGGTAATGGGCCAGATAGATAGAAAATTGCTGCCCTATTACTAGGTGTTCTAGAATCTCTTCTGTGCCCATATTGCGTCCTGTGATGTTTCACATTGTCTCCAGTTCTCTTACCTTCTGTCATATTATATAATGTGCATGAGTACTAGTTAGGGTAACTATTAGATAGGGCTGGTACTAGACAAGATAATATTAAGGAGTATAAGTAGTGCATACCATAAAAATTGGGTAGTAAGTATTAGGTACTGTTAAGTACTAAGTGGGGACAGAGAGAAAAGATATTCATCTTGGTGAACCTTCAGCTGCTTTGAGCATGCAAAACAAGTGTTAGCAAGCATCAAATTGGCACTGCCGCTTAAGGAAAAAACCCAATAGTTTCTTATAAAATCAAGGGTATACTTACCATCCAAGCCTGCAGTCACTCTGAACATTAGTGCTAAAGAAAGAAACCAGAGTTTACCCAAACCTGGCCTTGTGAGACCACCACTCATATTTAAAAGATTTGTTGTAAACCAAGAGCTTACTTAAGCTTTATAAGGCATGATTCTGGTCCCTCCTATGCCACCACAGACCTATTGACTTGGGGCCTCTTAGAAATGGAACCAAGGAGTCTAGATTTTGAGAAAATTAATCAAAGTTGGAAGCAATTACAGCCTGGGTTCTTTCTCAGCTAGGAGTAGAAGTAGAGAGAACCTCAGTTTCTATGTATGGAGGTGGGGGCTGTCTACAAGAATCCTGGGCTGTGGTTCTCAGCCCTGCTCTAGTCTTGTTGATATGACAGTCCATCTGAGTTTGATCAGTAATCGTCATTTTAGATCTTGGCTCTTTGTTCTGGATTCATGGCTTCTTTGGTGGAAGGGTTCTTGAACCCTTCTTCAGTTGCCATCTTAAACCAGACAGCGACACTGTAGGTGAACCTCATTCCTATGTCCAGTAGGGCTGCCGAGTCCTTCACTGCATCGGGTTTTCACATTGGTATGGTGTCGACAGAAATCACATTTCCCACTGATATTTGCTAGTGAGTGGAAGATGGCCAAGGCAACCACAGCACAGATGTCAGTTAGGAAAATTACACCCAAACCTGAAAGCACTTGCTGTGGAGATTTTGCTTATGAAAATTGGGAAAGCTCTCCCCTTGCAGCCACTGACATCCCTGATTTATTGTTTCTCTGCTGAAAATTATCCAAAGATGTTTTTCAGACATGAGCTGGTGAAAGCCGACTATTGAGGGTGGAGGAGAGTAAAGTGCCCTCATGTCTATGAATTGCTGTCAGCTGTAACTTCTTTTTAACTGTTACAGTTCTTTTTTCTGTGTCTGGAAAGTCAGCCATGGAGCTAAGATGACCCATAGTGCTAAAGAGTAAAGATGTCGCACTGCATTGTCAGGAAGCTCATTTTCACCCTCATGCCATGGCTAACTAAAAATGGTCCTCGGTCCAGTGGCCAGACTGCTATGAACCTCAGTTTCTATGTATGCAGCTATGGTTTAAAAAAAAAATGCTGCTTCCAAACACCCGAGAGTTGAAGCTACAGTGAATGTAATCTCAAGATCACCCATTAGAGCTTTAAAATAATACAGTTTTTATGTTATATAGATAACAAAATCCAGAATTTGTATGATTTTAAATTTATGAACTTAATATTAATGTAATTTTTAGTGTATCAGTTAAAACATTGTATCTTTCCATATAGAAATTACAGTGTTTAATTTTTAAGCTGATTATGTATAAGAGAAAACATCATTTATTGACTAATCTAGCTGTACTATCTTATTGTTGTTTGGAGGTCAAATGTATGTTAAAGTACTAGTACAAAGAGTCAAGTCAGGATCAGACAGGAGGGTTACAAGCCTGAGCTACATAGAGAGACCTTGTCTCAATACTGATGATAATAATAAACAACAATAAAAATAAAAACCAAAAATTAGAGAGCAACAGAATCAAATCCACTTGTTTAAAATTTTTATTTATGAGTATTAAAAACTAATTTTTATAACTCTAATTTAATTTCTCCAATACAAGAAGAAAGGGTATTTGTGCAAATATTTCTGTAAAATTGTAATAGGAGTGTGAATAATTTTAATTCTAATGAATAAAAGTCATGTTGAATGTAAATAATTTTCAGTTATCAGTTTTGAGAACATTGAAAGTATAAAAAAGTGCTTATTTCTTCCTATTATATATTTAGAGTTTTGAGGATCTTTATGTGTTTTCTCTCTAATCCTGACATTGGGTAGTTTGTACTTCTTTTTCCCTTATGTTGATCATTTTTGACTTTGTTGATGGCTCTGATCTGCCCTTAGGAATTGCATTAACAGCAGCAACAAGATGTTGTCTTTAGCCCTTTGAGGAGGATCCCTAGCTCCATCATCTTTATTCTTTCTTCTTTTCTACATCTGTATTTGGGGCCATGAGTTTCTTGAGGTACTGCCATAGTTTCATAGGTCATATTTTCCGTAGCATTCACCTTAACATATTTTCTGATTTCCATCTTTATTCTTTGGAATTTTGTTAAATTATCTTCCATTTGAGGGTTTTGTAAAAGTCATCATTCTTTAAAATGTGTATTATCACCAGGCAGTGGTGGTGTATGCCTTTACTCCCAGCACTTGGAAGGCAGATGCAGGTGGATCTCTAAGGTCAAGGCTAGCCTGGTCTACAGAATAAGTTCCAAAACAGCCAGGGCTACACAGAGAAACATTATCTCAAAAAATCAAAGAACAAACAAACAAAACCAATATTGTCTATTTAGAGAAGTTTAAGATCCACAGAAAACGTGAAAGATAGATGCCCCATATATCTTCTGCTTTCTGAAGGCATAGACCTGCCTTCACTTTTATCCACCTCCCCACCAGAATGGTGCTCTGATTAGAAATGACAGAGCTGTGCCCATACTTTCACTGCTGAATCACACTGGTAGCACTTGTGAAGTTGCACTCTGATGTTTGGGAGACACATACAGTCCCGTCATTCTATAATACATGCTGTTTGCTTTGCCCTGGAGGCGGAGTTTCGCCTTCTCTGTCACTCCCCACCATAAAAGCCATAGATCTTATTCTTTTTTTTTTTTTTATAAATACTTTATTTTTTTTCTTCAAGTTACATCTCAGTCACAAACCCCTCCCTATTCCCCATTCCTATCCCGCCCTTCCACCCTCTTCCCCCCAGAAGTTTCCCCTTTCAGTCCAACAGATGGTTCCTTCTCTTATAACAGTAAGTATTATACAAAACAACAGATATAAATATGCCACATTTATGAGAGTTAAATGTCCCAGTATACCTTCCCAATGTCCAGTTTATACATATTTGGCCCCTGACTTTAACATTCTACTATCTAACCATCTCCATGTGTTTAAAGGTCTGTATCTGACTCAACATTCATACTAACTTGCAACACACTTTTAAGAGTATCTTCTTAGATCTATAACACCCTCTTGATTCCTAAACAACTCAAAATTTAGCTATGAGACTCTAGCTGTCTATTCTTCAACCACCTCAGAGACCTGAGAGGGATAAATATATTTGCTTATATAGGAAGTGCAGGGCCTGCAGCTTCCAAAACTAAGAAAGGACATACCAATGACTGCCTGGACAGTTCCCATTTTCTCTCCATACATTCCTGCATCAGTCTTCAGCCTTTGGGTCCTGTTTCTATGACAGACATTTGTTGTAGAGCAGGGATTATGAAGGACTTACCTACCCTGTCTTGGCAGAGTTAGGCTGTCGACTTCCCTGCTACCAAGTTTTGTCCTTTTTGGACAGCAGTCTGTCTGCAGTTGGTGCAAGGGGTTTTTTCATGCCAAGAGATAGGCTTGCCACTAATTCAACCATCTTACAGTGGAGGTTCTTCGATGCTTATCTTCTACTTGGAGTAGAATAGGGGGTGCTGTCAGGCGCTGATATGTCTCGATATCAAAAAAAAAGAAAATCTTGATTTAAGATAACATCTTTGAATGCCATATTCTGCAGATCTCTTGGGGTTTTTGAAGATGCCCTATCTATCTCTTGTATTTAGATAAGCAAATGCTGCTTGTCTCTTAGCAACTTGATTACTGGGTAGTTTAGAGAATATCTGTGATAGACTGTCATAGTAGCTAACAAAGTGACATGTTTGCATGACTAGGAGTTTGTTTTACTTAACTATCCTAGACCGTTTCAGACGGTTGGTATCAAGAGGCCAGAGCTTCACATTTTATTTTTAAGTATCTCTAGGTATGATACCATTAGGAAGCGTTACCTTTAATTTTTTATCAATATACAAAGATCTATTCAATTGTGGTTAAATATACTCTTAATTATGTATCAATATACAAAGATCAATGCCTATGTAGCCCAATACAATCTTAATATTACGTCCATATACAAGGGTCAATACCATTGTGGCCAACTGTAATCTTAATTTTGTATCAATATACAAAGATCAATACCGATGTAATCCAATACAATCTTATTTTTGCACATTAAACAATGGTCAGTACCACTTTAGCAAAATAAACTACTGATTTTGTATCAATATACAAAGGCATAAGGGCATATTCAATAATCTGCCCATTCTTCTTGGACCTTCCTGTGCTATGTCTATATCTCATTTTTCTCAAGCCTATGCACTCCTACATAGGAGAGGAAGAAGGATACAGAAAAGGAAAAGTAGGAAGTCCCTGGGGCTAACCTCCAAAACCCATTAAACAGGACCATTTATCAGCTTGTAATCTCTTCCCTTAAATATCGCATGGAAAAAATGGTTAAAAATGTTAGTACACTCCTTTTATGTTCAGTCCTTCTGTTCTCAGCTGTTTAGATGACCTAAGGGGTTTGTAGGCAGAAGCTGATCTTGCAGGCTTCACTGAGGTTCCTGCGGGGCATTGTGTAGAGCTGAACGGTCCCAGTGACATTGGATTGCCGGGGTGGTTGCAGGCCCCCGATGGAGACAGCTATTGAGGAAGTCTGCCAGACAGAATCAACTGAGTCACTCGTCCTCCTTGGTGCCTGATTCTGCTCTCTGCTGAGGTTTCCGCTGTCCAGCCGTCCCCGGGCTCCCCTAATGGATGCTTCGATTCTCCTGGAAAGATAAGAACAGAGCCCTGCCCCAATCCCAACCCTGGGACAATTTCCCTCTTTTTTTTTTTTTTTTTTAGCAGGTGGGGGGGATAGGTAGTACTTCTCCTGAAGCAAATTTGGCCTTCCGACAACATACAAAGCGTTATCTTTCAATCCAGGTTAAAGAAGAAATCATTTTGTCACCTTGGAGCTAAACCAGCTCTGGTGTATATATTTTGAGATCCCAAAAGACAATCTGCCTGCATCAAGAAGGCCTTTTGTAAGTAATCTCCAAACCTAGGTCCCTCCAAATCCCATGTGTCTGTCTCTGAACTCTAATTATTGGGATCAGAGACCTGTGTTTCCCATCTGAAGGGATCAAAGATGTGTTCCACCACTCCTGGATCGAAGTCTTTCTCTATTTAGAGTTTGTTCAGCATCAGACTGACCCTGAGCTCCGGGATCTGCCCGTTTCTGTCTCCATTGTGCTGGGAGCTGGGACCAAGGGTGTACTCTTCTTGAATGGTGGGACCAAGAGTATGCACCCTCACCACCCCGCTCTGTATGACTCCAGAATACATAAGACCACCAACTCTACGGTGCTCCCCCTGTCTCCGCTGAAGTCAAAGGCATGGGCCAATACCACAATTCTCTTGTATTTTACCTTAGTTCCACATCTTCTCGACACCCGGAGGTCTGCAAAACCAGGCCGAATGGCTGTATCCTCTATTCCATTCAGTGTTTCAGCCCTGCCACCTGCCTTTTTTTTTTTTTTTTTTTTTTAGTTAATAAATTTATTTGTTTGTTGCTTCAGGTTACATCCTTATCATATTGTCCTCTTTTCCCGCTTCCCAGCCCCACCTTCCCATGCTCTACCCCCTGACCCTACCGTCTTGTTCATCTGGGATGGAGTGTCCCTGCCTAACAGTCTCTCACCACAGATCAGGAGTCATATGAGGGCCAAGAGCCTCTTCATTCTCCGGGGGCTTACGAGGCAGTACTGCCAGTGAAAGGTGTCTTCCTTGCTACTGGGGGAATTCCAAAAAAAAAAAGACCAACAAAAAAACAAACCCACAAAAACAAAGAATGTCCACAAAAAAAGAGAGGAAAAAGAGAAGGGAAAAGGAAAAAGAAAAAAGAAAAAATGAAGGAAAAAGAAAAAGATAAAAAAAAATTTATGTCCATGTTCCTTTTGGTGTGTTGGTTGTGGTACACATACCCTGTACAATATAGTTAAAATCCTACTATAAGTGAATAGATGCCATGTGCATCCTTCTGAGACTGGGTTAGCTCACTCAGGATGAGCTCCTCTAGATCCACCATTTGGTTGCAAATTGCATGATTTCATTGTTTCTTGTAGCTGAGTAATATTCCATTGTATAGATGTACCACAATTTTTTAATCCATTCTTCAGTTGAGGGGCATCTGGGTTGTTTCCAATTTCTAGCTATTACAAATAAGGCTGCTATGAACATAAATGAGGAGACTTCCCTATGTCTCCGTGAGAGCTCCTTTGGGTGTATACCCAGAAGTGGTATGGCTGGGTCCTGAGGCAAGGTTATTCCTAGATTTCTAAGATATCGCCAGACAGACCTCCATAGTGGTTGCACAAGCCTGCACTCCCACCAGCAATGGAGTAGGGTTCCCCTTTCTCCACACCCTCGCCAGCATGTGCTATCATTTGAGCTCTTTATCTTAGCCATTCTAACAGGTGTTAGGTGGAAACTCAGGGTCGTCTTGAGTTGCATTTCTCTGATGATTAAGGATGTTGAACATTTCTTCAGGTGTCTCTCAGCCCTTAGGGATTCCTCCTTTGTGAATTCTCTATTTAGCTCCATCTCCCATTTTTTGATTGGATTATTTGGTTTCTTGGCTTTCAGTTTCTTGAGTTCTTTGTAGATTTTAGATAATAGCCCTCTATCAGATGTGGGGTTGGTGAAGATTTTCTCCCAGTCTGTTGGTTGCCGTTTTGTTCGAATGACAGTGTCCTTTGCCTTACAGAAGCTTTTCAGTTTCATGAGGTCCCATTTATTGATTGTTGATCTCAGGTCCTGAGC
Organism: Lophiomys imhausi; assembly: GCA_907164525.1. Lineage (NCBI taxonomy): Eukaryota > Metazoa > Chordata > Mammalia > Rodentia > Muridae > Lophiomys > Lophiomys imhausi. The sequence goes on from CAJQZJ010000583.1 coordinate 36,314, forward strand.
TGTTGGTGTTCTGTTCAGGAAGTTGTCACCTGTGCCAATGAGTTCGAGGGTTTCTCCTACTTTTTCTTCTAGTATCTTTAGTGTGGCTGGCCTTATGTTAAGATCTTTGATCCACTTGGAATTAAGTTTTGTACAAGGTGATAGGTATGGGTCTAATTTCATTCTTTTGCAAGTGGACATCCAGTTGGACCAGCACCATTTGTTGAAGATGCTGTCCTTCTTCCATTGTGCGTTTTTGGCTTCTTTGTCAAAGATTAGTTGGCCATAGGTGTGTGGGTCCATGTTTGGGTCTTCAATTCGATTCCATTGATCCACTGGTCTGTTTCTATACCAGTACCATGCTGTTTTTATTACTGTTGCTCTGTAGTACAGCTTGAAGTCTGGGATGGTGATACCTCCAGATGTTTTTTCATTGGACAGGATTGATTTAGCTATTCTGGGCTTTTTGTTGTTCCATATGAAGTTGAGACTAGCTTTTTCCAGGTCTATAAAGAATTGTGTTGGTATTTTGATAGGAATTGCATTAAATCTATATATTGCTTTTGGTAGGATAGCCATTTTTATTATGTTGATCTTACCTATCCATGAGCATGGGAGATCTTTCCATCTTCTAAAGGCCTCTTCCATTTCTTTCTTCAGGGGCTTGAAGTTCTTGTTATATAGGTCCTTTACATGCTTGGTTAGAGTTACCCCCAGGTATTTTATGTTGTTTGTGGCTATTGTGAAGGGGGTTGTTTCCCTTATTTCTTTCTCGGTATATTTGTTTGTTGTATAAAGAAGGGCTTCTGATTTTTTTGAGTTAATTTTGTATCCAGCCACCTTGCTGAAGTTGTTTATCAGCTGTAAGAGTTCTTTGGTGGAATTTTTGGGGTCGCTTATGTATACTAACATATCATCTGCGAATAGGGATAATTTGACTTCTTCATTTCCAATTTTTATCCCTTTGATCTCCTTTAGTTGTCTTATTGCTCTAGCAAGGACTTCAAGTACTATATTGAAGAGATATGGTGAAAGTGGACATCCTTGTCTTGTCCCTGAGTTTAGAGGAAATGCTTCAAGCTTCTCTCCATTTAATTTGATGTTGGCTACTGTCTTGCTGTATATTGCCTTTATTATTTCTAGGTATGGTCCTTGTATGCCCGTT